>PVKE010010770.1:0-41762 GCA_004027555.1 Craseonycteris thonglongyai | reverse complement strand
AGCATTATGGACACACTCAATGGTTTGGTGGTTACCAGGATAGGGGGGAGGAGCGGGGGGGACAGTTGTGGGGGGAGGTGGGAGTGGGCACTAGATATAAGGTGATGGAAGGGGAACTGATACTGAGTGATGGGCACATAATACGATGCATGAATGATGTGAGGTGGACTTGTACATCTGTAAACTGTCTAATTGTTACTAACCAATGTAACCTCATCAAATTTAACAATAAATTAAAAGAAAATAATAAAAAAAAAATAAAAAAAAATAAAAATAAATAAAATAATAATAATACATTAAAATAGGCAAAGGATTTGAAAAGAGATTTAATTAAAAAATAAAAATATATATATATATACATAAGCAATTAAAATGCAGATTGGTAATCATCAGGGATATACAAATTAAAATTACATAAATAACTACACACCTATTAGCATGAAAAAACTGATCAAATGTTGACAAGGATGTGGAGTAACTAGAATACTCATGAATTGCTGTTAGGAATACAAAATGAACAGCCACTTTGAATAATAGTTTGCTGGCTTCATAATAAGTTAATATATACCACCCAGCCACTATACTTCTAGATATTTGCCTGAAAGAAAATAAAAATATATGTTCATAGAAAGATTTGTACTCAAACGTTCATAGCAGTTTAGCCCTAAACTGGAAAGAGCCTACGGTAAATGTCTTCCAGTAAGTGAATACAGAAACAAATTGTAGTATATCTATAATGGACTTACAATATACTATTTACTACTTAGTTGCAAAAAGGAATACATTATTGATATATATAAATTATAATAACAATACATCTTGAAATCATGCTGAGTGAAAGAGTTAAGGCATGAATGAGTGCATTCTGTATAACACCATTTATCCATAGTTCTAAAAAGAAGAAGTAGAAAATAATCCATAGTGACAGTACACAAATCAGTAGTCACCTAGAAAGAAAGTTGGATTGTCAATGGCCACCAGAGAACTTTAGTGGGTAATGGAAATGTTCATTGTCTTGACACAGTGATTTAATTATATCAAAACTAATCAAATTGAATTCTTAAAATTTGTGCAACTTATTTTATTTCTATTATACCTCTTTTTGTGAAAAAAAGTCAAAGAATGCCTTTCCTGGCCTCATTTTATTGTGAACGTAATCCTCTCTGTGAAGCCTCATTTCAAAATGCCCCAACTGCTTTTTTCACTTTCTCTTCTGCAATTGTATGTCTTCACTCACCTATATCATGGAAATAATCAGGGAATAATATAATTAGCTAAAGCTCTTGCATGAATATTTCTTAATGACATTTACTACCTATTCCAAAGTCAGTATTTGTATTTGTATTAAAATATCTGTTCCCTTGTCCCCACTAAGTGGTAGAATCCTTGAGAAAAATCATATCCTATTAGCCATCTGTTTCAGCACCTAGCGCACTGATAGTTGTACTGTAGGTGTGTAATCCACACCTGCAGGATGGATCAGCAATGATCATGATATCTGTGCTGCTGTGTGGAGGTTTGCTGATGTTTCTGGGCGCTTGACTCCCTCTTCTACCGCTGAGATTGCTTTTTGAGCGAGGTGTTGGTTTTGACAATTTTCATGACCCATAAAATTTACAATTTCCTGAGAAACATTTAGAAGAAATGATATGGGGAAACTATTTCATCCAGCACCTTCAGTGTTTACATGATAGGTTTTATCTGCTGTGATGCCTATCTTCCATGAAAAATATATGGCTTGTTAAGTTTTTTGCTTGTTTACAAAAATCATCCTATTTCTGTTGTCGTGAATTGCAGTTATTTCTGATGCTGCTTTGTGAACGGCAGTATTTACACACATAATCTCTATTCAAAAGAATGTAATACACTTTTTAAGCCATTATCACGAGTGGAGGTGTGTTTATGATTGCTTTCTGTGCTTCTATTGTCTTCTCAACTAGGAATCCATAACACAGAAACCTGCAAAGCTTTTGTCAGAAATGTCATAAAAGAATATGTTACTATAGGCAATGTGAAAATTTCATTTGAGCTTATTTACCAATTCAGAGACATATTCAAGGTAGGGACATTATTATCAGCAAAGACTACACTGCAAACAGCAATAGGGATTTTTTTATTAGCTCTTTCTTCAAGAAGAGAGAAATCTAATAGAAAACATTTTTGCAAGATAAGTGCATAAATAACCACTTTTGTGCTAGGTTTGCTACTGCTATTATTACAATGTTGCCCATTAAGTGTATTTATGGAGTACTTAGTGACAAGAAAATTGTTTGATGGACATATCCCACATAATGAGATTTTCCTGAAATTGTAGCTTTACTTTAAGTACAAGTCTGTAAATGTCCACAAAAGTATTTCCAGATAAAAGGAGTGAACCTAAGGGAATTAATGTAGTCTCACTTACCCTTTAGTATCCCTGGAAATAACAGTATATTTGAAAAAGAAAAACCTAAGGGAATTAACATAGACTCACTTAACCTTTAGTGTCCCTGGAAATAACACTATTTTGGGGGGAAAAAAAAGAAAGGAAGAAAGAAAGAAAGAAAGAAAGAAAGAAAGAAAGAAAGAAAGAAAGAAAGAAAGAAAGAAAGAAAGACAGAAAGAAAGACAGAAAGAAAGAAAGAAAGAAAGGAAGAAAGAAAGAAAGAAAGAGAGAAAAATGAAATCCCAACTAATAACCTTTTTTATTTAGAAAAATACATCTATACAATATTGGCAAATAGAGCTTCCACGTGTTATTATGCTACCCTCTTCAGACATTTTTTAATTATTTGTTTTGCAATAAACTTAGGTGGAGGCTTGAACACCAATATCTATTCACCTCCTAAATCCTAACAGAAGTGACCAACAGATATATCAAAATAGGGAAAATCTGCATCATACATTCAGTCAACTCCGGTCTAAATATGCTTCCACATCTCAAATAAAATTGATCTTCTCAAGGTCATAAAGAACATGAGTTTCGTGATTCTTAGTTAAACAAACACTGTCTTTTCTGACAAGTCTGTTGCTTTAGACCCAGCTGACTCCTTCCTCCCTTCTCTCTAGCTTTTTTTTTTATTGTTAAGTTTATTGGGGTGACATCAGTTGGTAAAACTTATATAGGCTCTAGGTATACAATTCTACATTACATTGTCTTTGCATTGCATTATGGGCTCACCACCTAGAGTCAGTTCTCTTTCCATCATCATATATTTGATGCCCCCTCCCACTCTCCCCCGCCCCCACTCCCTTACCCTCAGGTAACCACTAAACTGTTGATTGTGTCCACGAGTTTTTGCTTCTTTGTTACTTTCAGTTTTATATTCTACCTATGAGTGAAGTCATGTTTCTTGATTTTGTTCAATCTGACTTATTTCATTTAATAAGATGGTTTCAAAGTCCACCCATGTTGTCACAAATCGCTGCATTTCATCTTTTCTTATTGCTGAGTTATTCCATTTTGTAAATATACTGTTATAGAAGAGAAATGGTACAGGCTCATGCTGCCTGTACTGTTCAGGCAATAGACTGACAAAGGAGTTGGGTCATAGAATAAGCATTTATTACAAGGGTACCCATTACCTGAGATGGCAGAACTTGGGTGGAAAAAAGAAAAGGGGACTTTATTTCAGAGCTCCATAAAACAAGCAAGGAGAAATAACCCTACTGCCACCCCCAAACCTGTTCCAGATGGCAACCAGAGCCCTTCTACCTTTTAACAATACTGTCCTTTGGAGAAGAACAGAGGATGCAGAATAATATTCCATGCAGATCTCCCAGGCAGCAGAAAGCAAAGTTCATGAAAGCCCAGCAAAGAGGAGAGAGCAGTCTCTGCCCTTCCTCTGCTCACTGTATTCTGGGAAGCATAGACAGCTGATACTCAGTCCTTCAGGTGGATCTTGCTCTTCCACAGAAGCAGAGGACTGTCACTGGTCTTCCTGCCCAGTGATCCCAGTGCTGACCCCTCACTGCTGACTGTCTGCTTATCTTCTTGGGCATGCTCCCAGGGCTGGGCTTGGTCCACTGCTGTTCTTGATGGACCTAGCTAGCTGCTTTCTGCTAACTGCAAACACCCTTAGGTTCCAAAAAGTCCTACCCAAAAAATGTCCTATACAAAATGCTCTTTTCTTTCTGCCTTCCTTTTGTATTTATACCTTAGTCAGTAATTGACAGTAGGGACTTTCGTCCCCTGTCAATTACAGTCTATTACCACTACTTACCCATGTCCGCCAGCATGCAGTATTCCCATTCTTGTCAGTTTCAGTCCATTAGTGCTAATTATATCTACCTCTCACAGCTCTCCCTAGCTTTTGTTGGAACAGAAGGGAGATTCATGAGTGCCTGCCTGCTTATCTATGGCTATTCCAGGCTGCCTCCTTCTTTAGCCACCCCTCCCTTCTTTACCCTGCTACAGTACCATAACTTCTTTATCTATTCATTTATCAAAGGATACTTGGGATGTTTCTATGACTTGGCCACCATGAACAGTGCTGTGATGAACATTGGGGTACATATATCTTTGTATTAAGGATTTGAAGTTCTTTATATAGATACATCGAAGAGGGATTGCTGGGTCATATGGCAATTTCATTTCTAATCTTTTGAGGAAGCTCCACACTGCCTTCCATAGTGGTTGTACCAATTTACATTCCCACCAGCAGTGTATGAGGGTTCCTTTTTCTCCACAGCCTCTCTAGTACCTGTTATTTTTTGTCTTGTTGATGATAGACATTCTAACAAGTGTGATATGGTATTTCATTGTCATTTTAATTTGCATTTGCCTAGTATTCTTACATAATGGAATATTACTCAGCAATAAGAAAAGATGAAATACTGCCATTTGCTACAACATGGACAAACCTTGAGATCATAACGTTAAGCAAAATAAGTCAGATTGAAAAAATAAAGAATCATGTCACTTCACTTATATGTAGAATATAAAACTGAAAGTAACAAAGGAACAAAAACTCATGAACATAGTCAATAGTTTAGTGGCTACCTGAGAGTAAGTGGGGAGGCAGGTAATGAAGGAGGGAGGGGGCATCAGATATATGATAATGGAAGGAGAACTGACTATGGCTGGTGAGCACACAATGCAACACAAAAATGGTGTAACGTAAAATTGTATAACTAGAACTTATGTAATTTTTACCAATCAATGCCACCCCAATAAATTTAACAACAACAAAAAAATAATAATAAAGCAACTAAAAAAAAAAAAAGAAACTAAAGTCTGACAGAAACCCCAAAATACAACTGAGAGGTGGAGATTAAAGGTAAGACGAGACAGCCATAGAGGAAGAAAGAAACTGCATATAAATTACTTCTTTCGGGGAAGCCGGGATGGCTCAGTGGGTTAAGTGCTCACTTTGCAGTGCCTGGGACAGGGGATCGAATCCCAGCCCCGGTCCGTGCGGAATCATATGCTAAACTGGGAGCTCCCCCAGTTCAGTTCTCTCTCTGTCTCTGTATCTCTCTCTCTCTGTCAAAAGTAAAAATAAATAAAAATATATAAATTACTTCTTTCATCTCTATATTATAGTTACTCAGAAGAAAAATGTAAGGAATTTGGAGAAAAATTAAAGCTGAGAGTGTTCTATTATAATTTTAATTTAAAAAAAAAAATAAAAAAAGAAGAAGAAGAAGAAAAGAAAAGAAAGTTACCCAAAGCATTAGTTATCATTCTAGGAGAACTTCATGTTTTAAGTGGTTAATTTACTTAATTCTAATCATTAAGTTACTCTGTATTATCTCTATGTACACCCCTTGTTACTCCCATTTTAGATTAAAAATTAATCGTAGAAAAACGTAGAGTAATATTTTGAAGATTGCATGAATCTAATAAGTGGTAGTGCTAGGATTGAAAACAAAATATTGAACCAGCATCTTAATCACTTTCATGTGTGTTTCAGCATTGCTCTGTCCTGTGATCTCAAACTGAGTCAGTTTAGTAACCTGGAAAACCAGATGAGGGGTGAGAGTGGGGAGAGTTTTTCTTTCTGCACCCCAAAAACCTCTAAATTGGCTTAGAAGAATTTTCAGTATTCTAAATTACTGAGATTTTATGTCCACAGACATGGATATTTATCAATTTTGTTGAACAGTAAGTGGATAGCATGCTAGCTGCTGATAGGAGGTCCTCATTTAATGTCAGTGGGATGATGACTAACGTTGCTTCACATCCTTAATGATTTATATAGGCTGCTCTTTCAAACAGTGAATGAAGTGCAATAGGTGTGGACTTGAGTCCCTAGTGTATAATATCATCTCTCATCACATGTGGTGTACATGAGTGTACGTGTGCGTGCGCACGCGCGCGCGCGCACACACACACACACACACACACACACACACAAAATGAAACAGAGATACAGCAAGAAAAAAAGAGGAAGAGAGAGACTGACTTAGCAACACAGAGAAAAAGACAGAGTACATTTTCCTTATTGTACCATCATTGTGCATTGAGAACCCTGACAGTTTAAGATTGGGAGCATATTTGCCTAAGAGAGGTACTGGGGAAATAATCACATTTTTAAGTAGTCTTTTAATTTTCCTTTCTCTTTTAATGTTAACAATCTAAGATTTTATTTGAAAAAACTGCCTCTACGTTTTATAGTAAGATTGTTATCTACTCTTACATGTTTATGCAATATTTTTCAGGATTTGATATCCAGATTATGCAACTTTCATACAATAGATTAGAAAGTGTTCCATTTTTTCTGAAGTGCTTTAACTGTACATGAAACATGGAAACTATATGTTTCCCAAAAGTTTGAAAGAAGTATAACATTACAATCTTCTCAACCCAATTCATGTGATTGAAACAATAATATTTGCCATTATTAATTTGTTTTTATGTTACTACTTTCTTTGGTAATTTATATTTTTCTAGAATATTGCCCTTTACATCTATATTTTACTAACTATTAATAAGGAGTTGGTGTCAGCTTTCTTTTTATGTTGAAAATGTGATCCACAATTATTCAACAAAGATTGACTTAGGGCTGTTCTATACCAGGACTGATCTCAGGCCTGGATATAATACAGCAAATGAAACAAACAACAAACCTCACACATGACACACAAACTTTCGTGTAATATAATCTCTTTCATTTCTAATATTCACAATAGAACTACTTTATTTTTAATTAACTTTTACAAAAATTTGTCAATGTTATTAAGATGTTGATGTTATGAACCTTGGAATGTATGTGACTTACATATGTTTCTAATTGATCAGGGTGAAATTGCTATTGATATTAACACACTTGCTTGCCTCCTTGGGATTTGCTGTGATGAAAAAGCCAGTCTTCCTCCTGCCCATCTTTCTTTTTCTTCCTCCTTTACTTCTTGTTTCCTTCCTTCCATTCACCCCCAACCCTACCCTCTTCCTTATTAAACAAAAAATAAAACAAAGGCATTAGTGTTCTTTTAAGTGCAAATATAGACACATTATAAATATTTTGACATGGAGTTGTCTCCATTAAATGACTTTTTGAGTCAGTTTATAATTCACAATGTGTCTTCCTCTTTCACCCAATAATTTTGTTATTTTGCCTTATCCATATTAGGAAAGTATTTACAAATTTGGGGATAATTGGATTTTTAAACTGTTTACAGTAGTGACATTCTTTATATCTTATGTGCATTTTTCCAAGAACATGTGTGATCTGCCCTATTTTGGCTTTTAGAATTTACTAAGGTGATAGTATTTACTGTAAATAAGCCAAGAATCTATAAAAGAGTAGTTTAAGAAATAACTGCATTATATTATTTTGAATAACTACTTAATTTTTTTCCTTTGGATATTTTTAAGATTGGGGATTCAGTATAAAATATGCAAATTTTATGTTTCTCTATGAGCATTTATCTTCATTTTATATATATTTGGTTTTAAACAACAAAAAAACTGCATAAAATAGATCATATCTCCATATTTCTATCTCTACCATCCTTCTGAATTAATAGTTGTTCATTTTTAGCATCTTCGCAACAAATCCTTTTTTTAGGGAAATAAAACATTTTCGAAAAGGCAAACTCTCTCATTAGCCACCCACCTGTGCTTCCACCCTATCACCACCTGTGCAGCCCTTCCCAGATGCCAGCATCTACCCAGTCAACCACTGCCATCATTCTGGTAGGCATGCTGCAACAGGTTTCTTAAAGATTCTTTCGATTACATGTATATTCCTGTAAACATGAAGGAATGTTTTAAATTTACATAATAATATACTCCACATTTTATTCTGCATCTTGATTATCCAACTATCTATATTTCTGAGTTCTATTTATGTTTTAATATATATAAATGTATGTCATATTTGTTATTCTAACTTTCTGTCACAATTCCAAGGGTTTTTTTGCAACTTTTCCACTGTGAAACTCGGTTGTCTGATACTTTACCCTCTTGCTGTTGTTACCAGGGTAAGATCCGGCTGCTAGTCGCCAGAAAGCCAATGATCCAGTGACAAGGCTGGTAGAAAGAAAAGCAATTTATTCCAAATGCCAGCATTCAGGGAAGGCAACAGACTCCTGCCTCAAAGACTACCCTCCCATTCCTATGGCAGTCAAAATGTTTCATAGGCACTTAGGAAACAGAACAAAAGAAAGGGGGAGGTGGTTTTGGCCTGGCAATTGCTGAGAGACTTGAAAAAGGAAAGAAGGTACTTCCTACAGTCTGGCTGATTTCAGGGATAAGGGTGAGTCTTAGGCAAAAGTTAAAAAAATATATTTTGCTAAGTTAACGCCCTCGACATTTCCTTGAGTAAACAGGGTCGTGCTGGTTTGCATTTAGACTGAGTGAACAGAGACATCCAGGCAAGCAGGAGAAAAAGAAAGCAAAGAAGAGAGCAAAGTTTTAAGCTAAATTACATTGTTGAATCAAAGTAAACTTAAAGTGTTAATTCCTGAAAATAGAATATACAGTGTTACCCTTACACCTTATTCCTCTAACCCATTCTGGCAGATTGGACATTTTTGTATCCATTCCAAGACATTTCTTATGTGGCATAAGACTAGCTAGAAGCCCTGGAGTTCACTGTAGCCTTTCCCCCAGTTTGTCCTGCATACATCCTCCTAACAATTTCTGACACACTAACAGCCTACATCTTTATCTACTCCTCAGAATGGAAGTTTTGTGTTATTTTTCTAGTCCTTTGGGTCATTTTCAAAATTCAGTCTATCATTAACAAGAATTTAAATAATATTTTGAAAAATGCAAGGTATAAATTGAAGCTTGACACAAGCTAATAACCTTGAAGAATTAAAATTAAAATGTTTTGCACTGTGTGATGTTCATGTTTAGAATGTATTAGCAAAATGCAAAGCATCACTAGCAATTAATATAATGTGTTAGATTAAAGAGATATTTGGTTAAGGGAAATGAGTATTATTTACCATGACCACCCAATCATTATAAGTCAGAGGGAAACAAATGTTCTATTCAGTGTCCTTTCATCTCAGCTGTTTGCTACAGTGTCCAAATTCCCAGAACAATTTTCCCAAGGCATAGTTTTCATTAAACATTGCTCTAACTAGAAAGACTACTTCTAGTAGAGAAAAATGACTTCTGAAGGCATATTAGATTCACAGAACTTTAAATTGTGTAACTACTTTTATTTTCTTCCTCTTTTCTGTCTGACTTCTTCTACAACCAGTTGTCACAAGAGTCCTACAATTTGGAGTAATTATTTCAGAGGTCTCCAAGTATTTAGGTTATAAAAAAATATATATTGGTGGAAATAAGGGAGATGGAACAAGGTTGGTCATTTAAAAAGAAACAAGCTTCTGTGCAATCAAAAAGAAAAGAATTTCACTTGGAGCAGAGAGTTGTTGCAACCACTTAAAATCTTTCACCCTATTTCTCCTAAAAGTGTTCTGTTTGCTTGCTTATTTTGAAAGCATCGCCACTCTTTCCTTTCATCTCTTATTATTTTCTTTTGAATCTAACTCTTGTAACCATCAAATTGGATCTTAATCCTAGTCCTCTTTCTTTTCATTCAATTAAAACTTATCCATCTACATCCATTCAACAGTGTCTGCTGGGTGGTGGCTATACATGAGGCAACGGGATCCAGAGCACATGTGAGATTTTTCCATATGGAATTTACATTCTAGTATGAAAGAAAGAATTTAAAATCAGACGAGGGTTATAAATGTTTATGTAACACAGAGGCATATGGTAAGGAGGTCAAGAAACAGTTTCCCGAGGAAGTGGCATTTAAACTGAGATGTGAAGACCATGTAGGAGTTAGCCAAGCTGGAGGAAGTGCAGGTAGCTGCAACAGAATCTGACAAGAACCAGCACAATTAAGGAACTAAAAGTAAATCAGTGTGTCTGGCTGGAGCAGGACAAATACAGGAACGAGGCATTTTACATGAATCTGAGGAACAAGACAAGGAGATATTACATATTACAAATTTGTTCTTTAACCATGTGTGAAGAGGTGAATAATACCCTACTTAACCGGTACCAGAGTGTCTTCTGGGAGAGAAACTATCTTTGTCTGGAAAAGGTCCTTTATTAGCCACTTGGTGTGGAGATGGAGTCATGGAAAGTAGAGATAGTCCCAGTTCTGCTCCATCTGAGAAAGGAAGGAGGTTGGACTATTTTTACTTCTTTTTGTTTCTGTCTGGTTGAATGGGAAAGAGATGAGAGAAAGGTGTAGTGAAGAAAGAGAGTACAAAGAAACAGTCTTATGTTGCATTTCCCATAAGCAGGGCTCTTGACATGATTTTATACATGGAAATTTATTGGGGGAGTGACCTCAGAAAGCAAAGTAAGGGATTAGAAAGGGTGACATTGAAGAAGGGAAGTAAACCAATAAAGGGAGTGTTATTGAACTATGATTGGTAACCATTTTCCACCCTGCGAAGATTCTCTGAGAAACCTTCAGGGAGCTACCTCAGATGACCTTTTCAAGGTTTCCCTCAAGAGTGTGAACATCCCACACTTTGGATTGCTTCTTCAAAGAGACAGAGAAGCTTCTAAAGGCTCTGGAAAAAGCATTAAAGCAGAAAAGGTGAGATCTTTGAAAGGTATGTATAACTGTCCACAGCAGCTGTATAAAATTAGGTGTCATGAGGAAATGTACATAGAACACAGAAGAATTGCCATTCCATCAACCAAATAATAAAATGTTGAAAACTAGAAAATTAAGTATGCATAAGAACCTCAGGTATGAAGTAGGGGAAACAACTTCTAAAAATTCAGAAGCCTAATATACAACTTTATTTGCTATGAGTTGCTACAATATAAACCTTGATGTATATCACTGCCACCTTTAACCTTTATCGTGAGAATCTTCAGTAACTTCATTCAGTCATATAAACACCCATACACACACACTATAGAGGAAATAGGATACTTGATGGGAGTTATGTTAAGAGCTCAATTTTCACATCAAAGTGACTTGAGGTGAAAAAGATAAAGCCCTTAACAGAACTAGACCTAGAACCCACATATCTGATGGTATACAAGAGGTGGTCCGGAAATTCACAGAATGAGGGGATTATCAGAGAAGTGGAAGTACTAATGCACATAGTTTGACAGTGTAAGTGATCAATTCATGTGCCAAATTTTAGCCTACTTGCATCCATGTTCTTTCTGACATTGCCTTTGAAATAAGCACATCCAATGTGAAGAAAACCCCAAGTATGGATAAAATTGAATTTCACTCTGTCATTAAATCCCTCACAAAACAGGAGAAGACACAACAAATGATTTTGGAAGAGATGTTAGCAGTTTATGAAAACTGTTGTCCTGGGAAATTCATGGTTTATAAGTGGCATAACCTTTTCAAGCAAGGCAGAGAGTTGATTCAAGACAACCTTCATCCAGAACTACCTGCCTAGGCCCCTTCCTCAGACATTGCCAAAAAAGTTGAAAAACTTGTAGTGGAAGATGCAAGCTTAAACAAAAAACAGCTGGCAGAAATGGTTGCAGTATTACCTACAACCATTTTGGATATTCTTCATCAGCATCTAAGGATGTGATAAGTCAGTGCAAGATGGGTACCAAGAATGTTCATGCTGCTTCCAAAACAACAGCACATCAAGTGTTCATGGCAGCTTTGGGGCCTCTGCAGAGACAACAAAGATAAAGTAGTTTTAAACCAGATTGTCACTGGAAATGAAATGGGTTCATCATTATGAGCCTGAGTCAAAGCAGGAGTCCATGCAATGACATGAAATGGACATGCCACTTCCTAAGAATTTCAAGGTATCACAATGACTGAAGAAATCATGGTGTATTTTTTTGCAGGGAGGGTGGATACAGAGGGTAGCTTGCTGATAGATAACAAAAACGGGGTGTCACAATAACTGGAGAGTACTATTCCAGTCTGCTGCAACAATTAAAAGAAACCGTGAAGTTGAAAAAAAGAGAAAAATTAACCAAAGGGGTACTGCTTTTGCATGACAACGTGCCCACACACACAAGCAATGTTGTTTTGGCTATGTTTCATGACCTTGTCTTCCAAATATTAAAGCACCCCCCCACCACCACCGTACTCCCCTACAGTCTAGACCTGGCTCCATCTGATTATTTGTTCCCAAATATGAGAAAACAGCTTCAAGGTAAGAAATTTACAGATGATGAAGAGGTTAAAGCTTCAATTTGAGGGAAAAAGAAAACCATTTTTTTGTTTTGTTTGTTTTTTTGTTTGTTTGTTTGTTTTTGAGGGTATAAATAAACTTACTGAAAGACCTGAAAAGTGCAGTAGGGTCAAGGGTGAATATATTGAAAAGGAAAAATAATAGTAAGTAGTCTCTTTTTTCTTTTTTTTACCATTCTTCTCCTTCATTTGTGAATTTCTTGAGCAGCCCTTATATATTTTTATTTTTTTATTTTTATTTTTGACACAGAGAGAGAGAGAACTGAACTGGGGGAGCTCCCAGCTCAGTATATGGTTCCACACGGGCCGGGGCCAGGATTCGATCCTCGGTCCCCGGCGCTTTGAGCAGCCCTTATATATCCACTGTTCAACCTTGGGAATTTTTGGAAGTCATAAAATCTTTGTACTCCTAGAGGTCACAACATGGTAATGCAATCTAATATTCTCTACATTTGAAAGGGTGAAGACTCCGGGCTTCATTCAGTTTCTACATGTTAAGAATTTTGAACTTACAACCATGTCAAAGTTACTTAGAATTACAAATATAAATTTCACATCCAATTTGCATTAAAAATAAATCATTCTTGGCACAGAGTTGAAATTGGATTAGAATGTTGCTAATAGTAGATTAGGGAGAATAATTACCCAACTTGTTGCCACAGTCCCACCAAGAGTCTTCAAAGTAAAGGAGAAAAAGAAATTAAAATGATCACAATTTTAGGCTTAAACAATTAGATAACTATAGGTTAAACTCATTGAGACAGGGAATACTGGAGCATGAAGCAGTTTTAGGAGGAAGATGATATATATAATTTGGAGGCATGTTGAATTTGAGTACCCTCGGGAAAAAAACTGAGATATTTAACAAAATTGACAGATCTCTTGTCCACAAGGATCATGGGGTCAGAGGTAATAACACAGTCTTCTTTGTAAACTTGATATCTAAAACCACGGGAGTAGATAAAATCCTCTAGGATTTGACTGAGGTGAATAGAGACAGAGAGAAAAGAAAGGAAGGAAGATAGAAGTGGAAGAGGAGGAGAAGAAGGAACACCTAAGGGGGGGCGGAACTCTAGCTATAAACATTTAAGGGCAAGAAGAAGAGGAAGGACTATTTTAAAAGAGTAAGAAGGCATATTGAGATATGTAGGAGAAACAAAAGAATGTACTCACAATAACTCAAGAGAAAAGAGTGCCTTTTGAAGGAGTTTCCTAATACTGCAGCATGTTCAAACATAAGAAGATTAAAATATATCCATTTATTCGAACATCCTGGAGGCGAGTGTGATTTTGGTAAGGAAGGTTGTAAAAAGTTCACATATGATAATGACTGACACATCCACTGACTTTCAACCTGGAGGGCAAGATGACCTTGGTGAGAAAAGTGTCAGTGTGGTGATGGGGATGAGACCACTGGGATGAATGGGAAGTGAGGAAATGTCAACATCCAGAGGCCATAGCTTACATGGTTTAGTTCTCACAAAAAAAGCAGGGAAGTAGGTATTATTGCCACCATTTTAGGATAGAAACACTGAGTTTTATTGAGGTTAAGTAACTTGTCCAAGACCACAAAGTAAATATCAGCACTGGGATTCAAAATTCTTGATAAATATACTTAAATCGATTATATCACACCTTCAAGCATCCATGTAGGAGTGGATACTGAAGATGGGGACAATGTGTCATATTGAAATTATATATATGTTATTAACAAAAATAACATTAACAGTAAGATAAACACACAAAAGTATAGCATCTCTACGTGTTAAAAATACTTTAAAGAACGCTTTTTAAAGAAAATCTAATGGGAAAATTAAGAATTTATCTTTTACACATTAACTCTGATAAAGATTTCTTTTAATAAGCGAGAGAGGATGTTGTGAAGCACAGAACCCATAAAGTACCTCTGGGAGTAAATGCAATATCTCATGAGACTGTAAGCTTCTTCAGGACAGTTTATATGTCTTAATCATCATTGTTTCCCCACTGTCTTTTATAATTGCTAAAATATAAAATGCTCCTATGAAATACTTATAGTGTTAGTAGATCATTGAATTGCATTAAATCAAATAAATTGAGTCAGAAAATTAATTTCAAATCTAAGATATGAATAATTGTAAAATTATTTAAATGTAGGTATTATTCCAATTGTATATAATTTAACTTCTGTATTGTTTTACTTCTGAGAAATATGTTTCTACTACTGGAAAATTTGTGTGCCATATGTGTCTACAAGTGACTTTATGATTGTGTAGATGTGTGTTTTTGATTAGTAGATTCAGAAAATTGAAAACCAGTCAATTTTTTTCTGTTCGATAAATTGTGCTTGATTATTAATACCTACTCATGTAAAATTTTACTTCTTATTTTGTTAAAGTTGGCTGGTTCCAAACTACGAAGCCAAAAAGTACTCTACAGCTTTAAACAGGAATGCCCACTAAGCTGCTGCAACAAAGTATCCAGTGACTCAAGCAAAATAGAAATTTATTTCTCCCTTATGGAAGGGTAGGGAGTCTATGGAGAACAGCAGTTCTGCTCCATGCGGTCCACCAGAGGCCCAGGGCCTTCAGCCCTGCTGCTCTGTTATCCATGAAGGAAGCAGTTCTCAAACGTTTTTGCTTCAAAATCAGGACCTAGCAAAACAGAGTGCTGAGGCTACCCTCAATGTTCCTGATTCAGTAGGTCTGGGACAGAACCTAAAATCTGCATTTCTAACAAGACCCCATACGTTAGAGGGAACCAGCTGATGCTGTTGTTTGGGTGGCCACATTTTATAAGCCACTGTCCTAGAGCATTAGCCTACTCTGCCATGTCTGAGCTACTCACCATCATAGTCCATCATGTACAGCTAGTTCATGGATATGGCCAGAAAGAAAGAGAAATGCATCTGCTGAGTTATTTTCATGGTGAGATCTGGAATATATATGGAAATGAAGGTGGAGATGCACATGGAGATGCAGGTGGAGATGGAGAGGAAGATGGAGATAGAAATGTAGATATACATATGTACACATAGATATAGACATATAAAGATAGAGACAGAGATAGAGGAAGAGATAGAGACAGAGCTATGTTTTTGTTCATATCACTTATGAAAAACACTTGGTCACATAGCCGTACTTAACTAAAGAGAAAATGGTAGATGGAGACTCTAGCTGGGAAGACACATGCCTCACTAAAACTCAGGAAGTTCTATTACCAAAAGGAAAATATTACTGAGGGTATCTAAGCAGGTTCTGCCACAGAGCCATAGGTAAGGATGATACAAAATTACCAAAATAAAGAGAAAATCATCTATGAAAATGCATAATAGTAATTACAATAGCTAAGATTTCAGTGTTTATTATGTTCAAAGCTCTGTGCTAAATATTTTACATGTAGTATATCCCTTAATTTTCCCAGATACTTTATCATGTAAGTCATACAAGAACCACCATCCATACAACTTACAGGGATGAACATATTTATTATTACAAGTTTCTTTGTTATTTGATTTTAAAATTTGTCTTACACTTCCAAAACACACACATAAAAAAACATTGCAATTATTTTATTTTTTATGAAAACATCTCTATTCCTTAAGCATAATATTTAAAATTCAGTTCTATTTCAATCTTTAGTCCAGTCCACCTATTATTCATTTGCCAATTTATTATGTATAGGTATCATCTCTTTAAAAAATTACTTAGTAATATTTACAACTAATGTATATAGAGTACTTATTATATAGCAGGTACTTTCCTAGGGTTTTCTTTTAATATATTATCCCATTAATTTATTTAACCCTTGAGATGACAACAAGAATTAGAAACTATAATCATTTCCAGTTACCAATGAAAAACTGAGTCATGAGCCTGCTGTCAAGGTCACAAAGCCCATAAAAGCTGAGCTGGGATTTGAACTGCCACCGTCTATGTTCTTAATCACTATGAAATTGTGCTGCCGCTCAGGATAAATTATTACTGTATTTTAAGAAGTACAAAAATAAATATAAAAATATGTTATAACTAGATAGTAAAGAAAGGTTACAGGATTTTTTCCCTCCTTAAAAATATATGTAAAACAGGATTTTAATAAAATCTCTCAAAGGTTTGCAAGCCCCAAGCACGCAGCATCTGACCTTGGTGCGCCTCGTACCTCTTGCTAAGCAGCTCCTAGCTGGACTCAGAGGCAGCTGCCTTGATTCACGGTTTAGCCTCTCCCGGGCACCTCCAAGCCCAGCACAGGTGAAGGACAACTGCGGATTATTTTGTAACTCATACCCGGTGGCCCTGGCAGGGCACAGGTGGAGGCTTAACTTGTCCTGCAATGGGGTCCTCCCAGAAGGCTCTGGGGCTGGCACACCAGGAGGCCAGCTTCACACTGTGCTAGAGCTTACAACATCACCTCCAAAGACGACATATACAAAGGGTACACCGGGCAAGCATCAGAACCTTGCTAAAGGAAATCCTACACTGTAGCATCAGCCCCAGCAGAACAGCCCTCCACTGTAGTCACAACCGGTCTTCACAACCAATCAGCCTGATGGTTAATTTCTCCCATTTGCATGCAAGTAGCAACCCAGGCTCAACTACAACAGAAGGGCACGTATAACCCATACCGGGAACACACATTTAGCACCCAACTCAAGTGACAAGGGAGACTGCACCACTTCATAAGGCCATTCTACTAAGATCAGGAGGCATAGCTGCTCTACCTAATGTATAGAAACAAACACAGGGAGGCAGCCAAAATGGGAAGACAAGAAACATGTTCCACATGAAAGAACAAAACAAAGCTCCAGAAAAAGAACTAGAGGCAAGCTATCTACCAGATGCAGGGTGCAAAACACTGGTTATAAGCATGCTCATTGATTTCAGGGAGAACTTCAACAAAGAGATAGAAAAACATAAAAACTGAGATAGAAAACATTAAAAAAAGAACCAATCAGAAATAAAAAATACAATAACTGAAATAAAAAAACAAAATCAACAGATTAGATGAAGCAGAAATCTGAATCAGCAGTTTGGAAGAAAAGTAGCAGAAAATACCCAATCATAACAGAAAAAATAATTCAAATAATGAGGATAGTTTAATAGGCTTCTGGGACAACATTACTCATATAAACATTAACATCATTGGGGTACCAGAGGTGAAGACAGAGAGCAAGAAATTGAAAACATTTAAAGAAATAATGACTGATAACTTCTCTAACCTGGTGAAAAAAGTAAGCATACAAACCCAGAGAGTCTCAAACAAGATCAACCCAAAGAGGCCCACATTAAGATACCATCATAACTAAAATGCCAAAGGTTAAAGGCAAAGAAAAAATATTAAAAGTAGCAAGAGAAAGACAGTTAATTACTTACAAGGGTGCTCCCATAAGACTTTCAGCTCATTTCTCAATAAACTTGGCAGGCCAGAAGGGATTGGCTTGAGATATTCAGTGATGAAAAGCAAGGACATGGGGATGCTAGGATGGCTCAGCATGTTGAGCGCTTGCCTTGTAGCCCCGGGGCCCAAGGATCAAGTGCTGGCCCTGGCATGTGTGGACCCATATGCTGAACTGGGGTGTGCATCCCATGTGGGAGGCCCCCAGTTCAGTTCCTGCCAGGACGAGTGGCCTCTAGCCTGGTTCCCACCCTGAGAGGACCCACACCCACCTGTATGGAATAAAACTATGTCGAAAACTGATGATCTACAACTGTGAAGACTCTTCTGGGTCCATCCCCTTCTCTCTGTCTCTCTCTGTCTCTGTTGCTCTCTCCATCAAAACAATAAAATAAGTATTTTTAAAAAAGAAAAAAGAAAGAAAAGCAAGCACCTACAACCAAGATTACTCTACGAAACAAAACTTTTATTTAGAATCGATACACAGATCAAAACTTCCGAGGCAAGTGAAAGCTAAAGAAGTTCATCACCAACAAACCAGAATTACAAAAAATATTAGAGACTTCTTGAAGAATGAGAATGAGAATAAGAATGAGGGAGAGGGAGGAGGAGGGGGAGTCCTTGGGGAAGGAGAAGAGGGGAGGGGGAGGAGAAGCCAGAGGGAAGGAGAAGGAGGAGGAGCAGAAAAGGGAAAGGGAATGAAAAGAAGAACAAGGAGGAGGAGAAAGGCAAAGAAGGAAAGGGAGGGGAGTGAAGTGGGGGAGGTGGGGAGTAGAAGGGAAGGAGGAGGAGGAGGAGGACAAGAAGAAAAATAGGAAAAGCAAGAGAAGGGAAGGAGGAGGAGGAGGAAGAGAAGGGGGGAAAAAGGGGGGGGAAGAAGAGGGGAGGGGAAGGGAGAAGCAGCAGTGGTGGCAACTGTGTAGGAAGAAGAAAAAGGAGAGGTAAAAACTATAAATAATAAAACAGCAATGACTACAAATCTACCACTAATTACTTTCAATGTAAATGGAGTAAATGCCACAATCTAAAGCTGAAAGGATAAGAAAATGAAACCCTTGCATATGCTGCCTACAAGAAACTCCCTTCAGATCAAAAAACACAGAGACTGAAAGTAAAGGGATGGAAAAAGGTATTTAATGAAAAAAAAAAAAAGCTGGGCTAGCAATATTCATATCAGACAAAATAAACTTTAAAACAAAGGCTATAAGGAGAGACAAAGAAGAACCCAGTAATCCCAATTCTAGGTATTTCTTCAAAGAATCCCAAAACACTACTTTGAAGGGACATGTGCATCCATATATTCATTACAGCATTATTTACATTAGCCAAGATATGGAGGCAACCTGCCTGTCCATCAATGGATGAATGAATAAAGCTGAGGTGATACATATTTATAATAGAATATTACTCAGCCATAAAAAATTAAATTCTTGTCATTTGCAACAACGTGGATGAATCTAGAGGTTATGGTGCTGAGTGAATTAAGACAAACACAAATGCCATATGATTTTACTTATGTACAGAATCTCAATAAAATAAAACAGAAACAGACTGATAGATTCAGAGAGCATTTTAATAGTTGCCAGATGGGAGGGAGATTGGGGATGGGTGAAAAAGGGAAAGGAATTAAGAAGTACAAATTGGTTATAACAGAATAGTCACAGGGATGTAAAGTACAACATAAGGAATATAGTCAACAATAATGTAATAACTATGCATAGTGTTAGATAAGCACTGGTTTATCAGGGTGACCACTTTGTAAATTATATAAATGTTTAATCACTGTGTTGTACACCTGAAACTGATCTAATGGTGTATGTAAACTATAATTAAAAAATAACAAATTATTTAAAATAACTTTTTTAAAGATTTATTTTATTGTTTTGACAGAGACAGAGAGGCAGAGACAGAGAGAAGGAGGGCCCAGAGCAATCTCCATAGTTGTACGTCAACAGTTTTCGACATGATTTCATTCTATACAGGTGGGCAGGGGCCTCGCAGTTTGGGAACTGGGCTTGGGGCCTCACACGTGGTAGGCACACCCCAGTTCAGCATATGGGTCCACGTGGGCCAGGGCCAGGATTCCATCCAGGGTCCCCAGGGCTGTAAAGCGAGTGCTTAGCCCACTCAGCCATCCAGCTTCCCCTATTTCTAAAAAAAATTAAAAATATATATAAAAATTTTTTTACATTGGTAAGAATGTCATGAAATGTATTAAATATATGTTGAGAGGTGTTACTAGGGAGTCATAATTGAGGTCGATGGAACTAAAATGAACTTCAAATGAGTAGAAGGTATCCATCCACCTCTTCTGTTTCCATTTCTAAAATGCTTGTGCTCTATTGCAACATTAGCATAGCCCACTAAAATCATTCTCACTGTAATCATTGAGGTTTTAATGGAAGAACACAGGGAATGAGCATATTGTCTATACAATCTGCTTCAATTTCTTGCCTCCCATCCTCTCTTGAACTCTTTCCATCAAGCTTTAACCTCACCGCACTGACACGGCTCTTGTCAAGGTTAGTCATGAATGCTTTGGTCAAGCCCCCATGTTATAAAACAAATATTAAAATTTGGCATGAATAATCATTCCCGCCATACTGATGTAATTTCTTTACCCGGCTTCTGATTTGCCACTCCCAATGTTGCTGCCGCACTAGCTGCTCCTTCTGAATGTCCTTTAATGGTTCCTCTTCCTCTCCCATGAACCCTGAACGCTTTATATTCACTCAGTCCTCAGACCTCTGCTCTTTTATCTTTATTTTATTTTATTTTAATTTTATTTTATTTAAAAACATTATTTCTCTACTTTATTGTGTTGTCCTTTTTATTTTTTAATTACATTTTACATACAATATTATATTAGTTTCATGTGAACAGCATAGTGATGAGACAATTATATAACTTACAAACTCCTCATCCCAATGCCTCTGGTTCCCGTCTGACACCATACATAGTTATTACAATGTCCCTGACTGTATGCCCTATGCTGCACTTTGCATCCCTGTGACCATCTTGGGATTATGAATTTGTACTTCTTGATTTATTCCCCTCCTTCACCCATCCTGCCAGCCCTCTTTCCATATCGTGTCGATCTCAGAAGCTAAGCAGGGTCTAGTCTGGTTAGTACTTGGATGGGAGACCTCTCTTCTTTTAATCCCATGTCTTCTCTGCTCTATGAATAATTATGTCCGTGATTTTAAATGCTATACATTTCCAAATTTATATATTACTAACTCAGTGTTCTCTCTGGAACTTCAAACTCATTTTTTCAATTGCTCACTAGGTAACTAACCAAAACTTAACATTGTATCACAGACTTAATGTTTCCAAAAAACAAACTCCTGGGGAAGCTGGGATGGCTCAGTGGGTTAAGCGCTCGCTTTGAAGCCCTGGGGACCGAGGATCGATTCCCAGTCCTGGCCTGTGCGGACCCATATGTTGAACTGGGGTGTGCATCCTGAATGCGGTGAGGCCCCCAGTTCAGTTCAAAAAAAAATAATAATAAATTCCTGATTTTTGCTGCCAAATATGCTTTTACATCACCTCACCACTCTTAATACATAAACACCCTATACTTTAATTAGCTTAGTCTGTCTTACTTAAAAAAGAAAAAATGCTCTTAACTATATTCTACTACAATTATAATAGAAAAATCTCCTGCACAAAACAAATAAATTTATGAATAATAGATTAGATGGATGACAGATAAATAGATGATAGATAGGTGATATATGTGGATAGATGATAGATGAGAGATAGATAGATAGATATAGATGAATATTATATTGAAATTGTATATTGATGTTTCTCTATTTCAAAAATTTACAATAAAGAAATATGTTTTCAAGTTTAATTAAAATCTTCTGTCTACCTAACCTATTTTCAAATAAACTCAATATGCCAGATAAGTTCACGATTTAAAAAAAAATGATAATATCCTTTTGGATAAATGCAAGCATAACATGAATCCACTTGTCATGTTATCTTTCAATCTACTTCCATGAAACTGCAAGTTATGTGAAAGCAGAGGCTGTGTTTTCCTCAAAAACAAAAAAAAAAATTCCTAGTACCTATTGTAGTGCCTCACACATGGCAGATTACAGAATAAATATTTATGGAATACATTTAAAATTATTACAACAAAAAAGAAATAATTTTGAGGTGAAAAATAAGCAATAATGACTATTATATGCTACATAAATGCATTAAAAATTCTATCTTAAAAATGAATATTTTAATATTTTAATATATATATATATATTTAATGTAAGTATAATTGATAAACAATATTATATTAATTATAATAGTATCAGGTATACAATATAGTGGTTTCATATTCTTATACCTTACAACATGATCACCCCACTAATTCTAGTAATCGTGTGTCACCCTGCACACTTATCACAATATTATTGACTGTATTTCCCTTCACCTTTTCATCCATTCCCAATTCCCCTCACCTCTAGCAACTATCTTTTTGATCTCTGTTTCTATGAGCCTATTTTTTTTTGTCTTGTTTACTCATTTGTTTTGATTTATTAATTTCCACATATAAGTAAAGTCATACAGTATTTGCCTTTGAATTATTTCACTTAGCATAATACCCTCTAGCTCCATCCATATTGTCTCAAATGGCAAAATTTTATTCTCTTT
The DNA here is from genome assembly GCA_004027555.1 of Craseonycteris thonglongyai. Taxonomy (NCBI): domain Eukaryota; kingdom Metazoa; phylum Chordata; class Mammalia; order Chiroptera; family Craseonycteridae; genus Craseonycteris; species Craseonycteris thonglongyai. The sequence continues at coordinate 19,137 of PVKE010010770.1, read as the reverse complement.
AATTGCTGCATAATGCAGTGAAGATATATACACATATACATATATATCACATCTTCACTGTTCATTCATCTATTGGTGAACACCTAGGTTACTTCCATACCTTGGCTGTTGTAAATAATGCTGCAGTGAACTTAGCAATGTACATATCTTTTCAAATTAGTGTTTTTGCTGTCTTCAGATAAAGAAGTGGGATTGCTGGATTATAATAATAGTTCTATTTTTAATTTCTTTAAGACACTCCAAACTGTTTTTCAATATGGCTGAACCAATTTCCAGTCCCACACACAGTGAACAAGGTTTCCCTTTTCTCCGCATCCTCACCAATCACTTGTTCATTGATTTATTGATGATAGACATTCTGACAGGTGTGAGGTGTTTGGAGGTATCACTTTTCTGATTCTAAACTATATTATAAGGCTATAAAAATTAAAACAGTATGGTATGGGCACAAAAAAAAACAACATAGATCAATGGAACAGAATAGAGAGGCCAGAATAAATCCTCAACTAGATAGTCAACTAACCTATGACAAATAAGAAAAGGATATAAATTAAGAAACAATAGTTTCTTCAACAAGTGGTGTTGGGAAAATTGAACAGATACCTGCCAAAAGAAAAAAAAGATACTAGATCACTCATTTATATCATATACAATAAATAATAAATTAAAAATGAATTATCCTTAAATGTAAGAGTTGAATCCATAAAACTCCTAGAAGAACATGTAGGTACATAGCAAACTACCTGATATCAGTCTGAATAGTGTCTTTTTTAATGTCTCCTTGAGAAAGGGAAAAAGCAAAAATAAACAAATGGGCTTTATCAAATTAAAAATCCTCTGTACAATGAAGGAAACCATCATCAAATCAAAACAAAAACCTACTGAATGGGAAAATGTATTCTCAAATGATAAATCTGATAAAGGATGATATTACAAATATGTAAGGCACGATTACAACTCAATAATGAGAAAACAACAACAACAACAAAATGGGCAGAGGACATAAAAAGACATTTCTCCAAAGAAGACATACAGGTGGCCAACAGACACATAAAAGGATGCTCAACATCATTAATAACCAGGAAATAAAAATAAAAACCACAATGAGATACTATTTGACACAATAAATATTTTTAATACTGATTTTAATAATGCAAAAAAAAGTCTGATATTTATTATATTATACCTCTGCACAAACAATGAAATAATAATAGTGCTACACAAAACCAAATATGTCTAATAAAATGTATTCTAGAGGTAATCAGGTGGTGAGCTCTTGGGCATAAATAAGTGCACACTACAACTTAATATCCTCACATCTGAATTAACACCTGTTAATTTACACACATCTGCTTTGTGAAAGCTAATGGAAATTCTTTTGATCCTACAAAATAATCCAGGAAGGAATACTTTGAACTTACTTGTTTTTGGGTTGAGTTATGTTATATTTTTGAATTTCAGATTCATGTTCTATAAAACAAGTAAAAAAACCCACCTTGTGTTATGTGAGCATTCAGTGACAGAATACTTATAAAACATCTAACCCACTGCCAGTTTCACTATGAATACCAAATTCTTTAAAATAATAATTGCTAAGAACTTTCTATTTAATGACAATGATGAATTAAGAGAATTGATGTTTTCACATTCTTCAATCCTTACCTTTTCGTCTAAAATCCACCTGAGCAGATTAGATCTCAAGGATGGATTTGGATCATGAATGTAAAATAAATCTGAGCTAGAAATCACAGATGTAACTTCTTCATGATGATTCTTTTTAATTATACATTTAAAAAATATATATCTCCCAGCCATTTTCTCTCTATCATTTTTTATTCTGATTCATCTTAGAAAGCTTGTTTAGAGGCTGGGTGGGGTGTGGAAGAGTGTTGCTAGATGAGTGTCCTTATAAATCTCTCTGGGTATTGCAATTTCTGCAGCCCCATATCCATCTCTCACCCTACACCTTGCTTTCACTCCCCATTTTCTTTAGAAACACTGCTTTAACAATCATTCTATTGGGGGCAAGGAGGTTAACAGATATTTTAATTTTAATAATTCTTTGCTAGAATACAAATATTCTTAGAAAGAGTCAAAATTTAATTCTCATCCAAACATTTAATGAGAATTTTTTAATATCTAGCCAAAAATATAACCAAGTGGTAATTTGACAAGTAAATTCATCCAAATTCTATAAAAACAATTCTACTGTTTTCCCACCAAATTAACTATATGTGCCTAAATTGAAAACTTGGCATAGGTATTTTTTTATTGTTGTTTAGTTGTTTTGCTTTTGTTTTTGTTGTTGTTTAGATATAGTTTACCTCTACCCCACCGCACCCCCCCCCCCCAAATAAGTGAAAAACTAAGAAAGAATTAAGCTTGCATTGAAGGGTGATTTATCTAAAAAAATAGGAAAAACCATATTTTATTTTTATAGCCAAGAAAAATTTTCACAAACTATGGACAGTACTTATAAAACTGTTACACTGCAGAGTGATTCCTCATCTTTTCCTCAGGCCATAAAGTATTCAACTGAACTCAAATTTAGCTTTTTAAAAGTCAAAGCATTTATTTAAGTTGAGATCAAAATTTTCAAAAGAGCATCATTTTATTAAGCTGAATATATACAAACACACTACACCTCATAACTGATGACTAAGGGATTGGTACCTGGAACAATTAATATTGGGTTTTGTTCAGGAAAACCGGCCTCACTAAATGCTCCAGGCCAAAGTTCCAGTTACTTAATTACTTTCACAATTCTTTCTCTCCTCAGTGTCAATGCCACATCCTGGCATAATCAGTGTCAGGTTTAGGAATATCTCCCTGACTTTTCCCACTGCCAGAATTAGAATAAAGGAAGTGTTCACTAGCATGAAGATTTTTCCTACTCTTAGCCATGTTTGTTTCAGACCTGTTGTGTTCAATGATTATGGCTGCATGCAGTCTGAGCTTCAGTGAAGGGAAGAGAGAACATCACCTTCATGTATCTAACTCTAGTGTATATTAAATACAGAAGTACCTTGTTCATTAAGAAAATAATGCTACTTGCTGGAAGTTTTGGTTGATTTACCAAAACGGTGTTCATCCAGTACAACATGATCTTTGACATTCAGTAGCATGAGAACAATATATGTAAACAGGTTATATCTAGCAAGTTCCTAATTTATATATATGAAATCCTTGCATTTTATTCAGTCACCAAATGGAAAAATCGAAATGCAGCCCCTTTGTTTCTCCCTGTAGGTTGAAAACACTACCAATTAAAGGATTCTTCAATGTTTCCCAAAAGGAGGAGAGAAAAAAATTACCTTTGCTGTATATTGTTAAATCTCAACAAGAGCAACGTTTTAAAATGTTTTAAATTTTTTTTTTTAATTCTAAGGTTAATGATCTCTTATAGTAATGAAGAATTCTATCCAAAGGAAAAGAGCTAAAATAAAATTGCATATGGATTAGTAATCACCTTGAAACAAAAGGCGGCAATTCAATCCCAATTAAATTAAAAGATTATTTGCCTAATACTTCCTCCAAGTTTTCCCAAATCCTTCACTGCACCAGTTGTTACTGTTTTACGTATTTCAAATCAGAGTCTCAAAGAACAAACCACAAACCAATAAAATAAATTGAATCCAAAACCAATTAAACTATCCCCTTAAATATGATTGCTTTTCTGACATTATATAATATATAAGTGTTACACAACTTCACTTTTCTAACTTCAAACAGATCTTACAGTCTTATGATTGTTTTTGATATTTAGAAATAGGCTGTGATGTCAAAAATATAAACAAAGCCTTACATATCTATATCTAAGCTCACAAAGGGGGTACAGTTTGCAAAATGCATGGTGACAATTTGGGGGCTTTATACTATATTCTTAAATTTTCCTTAAAGAAACAAACCCTACAGTGTAAGTTACACAAAAGACTGCATCAGATATTTAGTGAACTGGATGGACTGCTACCTTGAGCTTTTAGCTCTTTCATCTTCCAGTCCCTTTGTCTGGGCTACTATGATTGCTTAGAATTTATTAACTTTTCTGATGTCTCCTAAAATTTGTAATGCTAGACTAAGTAAATGATACCACATAATGTCCTTATTTTGTTTTTGCCACATATACTTAGCATCTTTTCATAGTTGTGTGTGGATCTGTTACAGTAAGTCAATATCAGAACTCATATTTAAACTTATAATTGGTACCAAGACAACTGAATATCTCAAATTGTGTGCTTTGCCTTTGCAGATCCTACAGCTGATAAGCTGTGCTCACTTTTCCAGTATGCGGAGCTTGTGGAGGAAGGCAATATCGAGCATGGCAACTGCTATGAAACTCCTACAAAAATAGTGCTCTGACAGCTGCCCATCGGCCTCATTCAAATGTCTGTTTGCAGCCAGCCTGCCTGGGCTCACTTCTGGCCCCAGTTCTCCAGGGGTCTGATACTCCAAACCTTCTGAAAACTAACCACATATATTTTCGTCTCTGGCTCTTCAATAAATAGCATTTGCCATTTGTCTTATTTTTGGAGGCAAACTTGTTCATCTATTTAATTTCTTGATTTCAAAGTAAATTTAGTTTAATATGAATTCAGCAGCACCCACACGAAGAATAAGAACCTCCAATCCTTCAGAGATAACGTCTAAAACACTGTTAGATTTATGGAGCAGTAAAGTACATAAAAAAAAAAATTTTAACACTGGCACTTCTATATTTGAAAATTAAAAAAAAACAAAAACTAAAACAAAGAATAAACTAACAATCATTCATATTTCCCACTCAAAATAAACAGGTTAGATTTTTGGTAAATTTAGTAAACTGCTTTCTGTATGTAGTTCATTTATCTACTATCTATCTATCTATCTATGTATCTATCATCTATCATCTAAAAATAAACTGACCTTTTTATTTATTATTTATTTATTTATTTATTTATTTATAAAATGTGAATGTCACAGACAAAGCTAAAGTTTACTTCAACCTACTATAAAAGTTTTATGGTAGTCCTTTTTATTTATATGGATTGTCACAAGCTTTAGTCATGGTTATTTTTTATTATTATTATTGTTTTGAGAGTAGGTGAAAGAGGACAGAGAGAGAGATAGAGAGAAATAGGGCGGGTCCCATAGTTGTACATCATTAGTTGTGATACAGCTTCATTCTACACAGGTGGATGTGGGGCCATGCGGGGCAGGAACCAAACTGAGGACCTCCCACCTGGAAAGCAAGAACCTTCACCACCATCCCAGTAGTTATCAGTTGTGCCAAAGCGCAGCATGTGGGTTTGCATGGACCTGGGCGTAGCTTGATCTCTGGACCTCAAAGCTGCAAGGCAAGTGCTCTACCTGTTTAGCTATCCTAGCACCCGTCAGCCACAGTCATTAAAAAGGAAAAATATACATTAGAAAGAAGAAATAAATAGTGAATAAGGTAGACTACTTCATGGCTATGAATTGATAGGAATGTATCTTATTAAGCATCTGCTCCACATTATATGTTAATTTTGTATGTACACACAAACACAGAGATAGATGGTAGGTAGGTAGGTAGGTAGGTAGGTAGATAAATAGGTAGATGATAGATGATAGATAGATAGATAGATAGATAGATAGATAGATAGATAGATAGATAGATAGATAGATAGATAGATGATAGATAAAGTATAATGTCCACTCTTTCCCACATTGACCCTTGCCAAAAGCCGTTTAATCTTCATTTTTCAGATAAGGAAACAGAGGCAAACATGGTTAATGACTCACCAAAAGCTCATCTAGTAGAGACATTACTTGAACTCTAATCTGCCTGATGTATAAACCCATGCTTTTAAGTAATGCTATTCATTCTGTCACCAAATATGAGTTAAAATTTGACACACCCTTCCATATTACCCATCAGGTATTTTTTTATTTATTTATTTTTAATATATTTTATTTTTATTTATCTACTTATTTCGACAGAGGAGAGAGCGAGAGAGATACACAGAGACAGAGAGAGAACTGAACTAGGGGAGCTCCCAGTTCAGCACATGGTTCCGCACGGGCCGGGGCCGGGATTCAATCCTCGGTCCCCAGTGCTGCAAAGTGAGCGCCCAACCCACCGAGCCATCCCGGCTTCCCCCCCCATCAGGTATTTTTAATAAATTCTGTACCAAGTAGTAATCGTTATAAAAACATCATTTTTGAGACATTTCTTATTTTAAGAGGAAGTTGAGATTTGATTAATTTCACATAATCTAAAATATCCATTTGAGGCAGTTGGTATATTTTAACATTTAGATCATAGCTTAAAATCTGACTTCTACACAAGCTCAGATGGGATTTGGCTGATAGGGTGAAATGCCAATGTGAAAAGGGAATATTTTGCAAATTAAAATGATAGCTATAGCAAGATTCATTTTCATAAATATTAAAATCAATATTTACTGGTTTGGTTTACTTCTCTCATAGGACATATCTAAGTTAAAATATTAATTTGGCAAGGGATTAGTTCATAACATGGCCTAATTGCCACTTGGCATATTAAAGCAATTTGAAATATTGAATTTTTTCCTCTGAAAGACAATAAATGCCTTTAGTATCTGCATGGTAACTATTGTTTATAAAGCATTTCAGCTGATTTGACTCAGCTAGAATACAAAGCAGACTTACGAGTACATTGTAGACTATTTATCTGGTAAAATTTTCTACTACCTTGGATTTCCCAAACCTAAACAGTCAGTATCATTTACCTATGAAACTGATTTATATTCAATGGGATTTTTTTTCAATAAAGTATATATGTAAAACCATGTAGACAACTAACTGCAGAGAATTATTTTCCTCTTTATTTGATATAACATTTATTAGCATAAATGACATTGTAGGAAGAACTAATAACCGACCTAATAGAAATAACCTACCTCAACCACTTTTCATGTATCTATTTATATGTATTCAACTACTAACTTAACTTAATAAACTTTTTATATATTTTACTCATTTGTTTAAAACAGTACAATTATCTTAGGCCAATGAATATAAAGAAGTATACCTATATTTTTCTTTTAAAATCAATTCCTTACACTGTCTCTTTAAACCTTAGTGTTACCAAAAGTACAGTTTTCAAAAAATAAGATCACTTCCTTTTATTTTTTTTTTATTACTATTATTTCATTTCTATAATAAGTGACATAAACAAATATGCCTAAATGCTCCAGGTTTCTGGCTCATCTGTACCCTTAAAATCTAAATAGGGCAAGATCCCACCACTTCCAATTGCAAGTTTGACTCCCTTCCTGGAATGTCTGAGGATGATCCCCAGGGTGGGGGACATGAGGGCTTACTTTCTCTTGCTCTTTATTGCTCTAGATTTGCTTTCCTCTTGTGGCCTTGTCTCCTGAGCCTGTTCCATTTCATCTTTCCCGGGCACTGTCCCTCATCCTTACATTTTCAAGCAAAGCATTGGTAATGCAATGGTGTAGCATTTAGCAGACCTTTCCTTGGGCTTTGGGAATAAGCTAGAGGCCTTCTGCTGCTCAAAGCAGAAGATAATTCCTAAAACAGAATATGAGATTCCTTGGTTTTTTCAGTTACTTGGACAGGCGTCCACAGGGAGTTTCTCACTGCGTTTCTCCTTTTGACTGAGCTGGAGCCAGTTCTCTCCTGACCACCCTCCCATTCCCCTCACTTCCTGTCTTGCCCATCCTTCCTGCTTAGGCTCCTGATGGGGCCTCTCCTGCCTCTCAGCTCATGTCTCCTGTAGGATGGGCTTTTTGCCCTTCAGTTTTCTTGTGTTTAGGTGCATGTCTTAAAAATATTTTCATAACCAAAAGTTTAGTTTACAGGTTTTTCTAAAATAAAAAAAAAATAAAAAAAATCTACCTTATGCCCGCAATTTTATCAAAGGAAAAAGGAATATTATTTTTATTCCACTTTGCCTTAATTTAGTCACTTGTTTTTATTTAGTTCTGCTTAGTCCTTTTGCAAACCTACTTCATATCCTTTGGAAGACTGTGGTATACAAACTATGCTACATAAATTATAGAGATGCACAGAGACACCCGTAGGATGTTTTATCTTCACTTATTCTCCTATTGTCTGATACATCACACATTAGAGGTCTGGCAAACATCTGGATCTCAGAGAAAGCAGTTTACTTCAGAGTATTAAATTTTGCTTTTCAGTCAAATAGTGTAAAGACTCAAGAAATGTGCTTTTCAATGTTTTAGAAATGACAGTACTTATTTAAGCTAAATTAGTATAGTGCGCTTTCCCTACAGAATTTTCTTTGGAAATATTAGCAGAATTTACCTGCAACTTGTTTCTTTCTTCCTTTTTTTTTCCGTAACAAGTGTACCCAATTCTGAAGCTAGCACATGTACAACACAGTTCCGGCACCTAGAACTTTGGCTGTATAAATAGCTGAAACAAAACATACCATGATTACTTTGCATTTGTTTCTATTACTTGTTTTAATTACCTCACTTCTCTAGAAATATTCATCCCTCGGTTTTGATTTTGTTGCTTTATTCTTTAGACAGAAGAAGAACATTCTTTTTTTCCCTTCCTTCACCATCAATGTCTGACTGATTGGGAGGGGGCAGATTTCTTTGGTATTGTATATTAAGCAATGCACTTCCCATAAAGATTACATTTTAAAGTCATTGAAGATGTGACATTTATGGAATTGAAATATGAAAGAAGAATTGTGCATGTGGGGTAATGGCAGTACTTACTGCTTTCCTTAAAGCACTTTCTATGATGAATTAATTAAATAGGCCAGGAGCAGAGTTAAACAAATTTCCATGGATCTCATCCAGATAGCATTTTTACCAGCCAGTCTTTGCAGTGCCAGGAAAACTGTAAATAAGTTACTGACCTTCCCTTAGAGCAGATACACCCAGGAAGTTCACTGTTTTCTTTTAGCTTATTAAAAAACAAAAACAAACAAACAAAAAACCTTAAGTTTCATCACCATTATTATCATCAGCATCAATTGAGTGTTTCCTGCTAAAATCCAGACAAAGCGTGATGCTGAGAGTTTACAAACACTATTGAGAATCCTCATACCAATCTTGAAAGGCAAACAATGGTATCTTCATTTAATGCATATGAAAATAAAAATTCAACATATTAAATCAAATTTGTAACTCCTCTGAATCACATCTGTTTGCTTCCAAGACCAGTAATAATTTTAACTATACTGACTTGCTTCCATAATATAAAATGAATAAAACACATATGATGGAATTATGCTATTTTACAATTACTAGACTATACTGAGATAGTCAAGTTCAACTCATAAACTTTAACATGCCCATAAGTATGTATTTCAGACCAACAAAAGTCAATTAAACATCCCATTTCCCCATGGAGATGTCTTTATGTATGGGACACATTTGACTCTTGTATCCTTCCCTTCCTTTCACACACTCCTCCACTAATGGTCATGTTGTTGAAAGGTACTGACCAACATGCAGCACAGGACTGTGATTTTGGGGAGAAGTGAACACCAGAAGTGAACCCCAAAATTACTCCAGCTTTTCTCCTTGGAGGAAATTGTACTGCCATAGACCAAACTGGGTCAGATTTCCTCAAAGCAGAAGAGGTAGAGAAAAAAGTCCCAAGACACTGAAGGGGCTAGAGTTTGCAAGGCAGGACACAGGAATGGAGGTTGTACAGAGTGAGAGTTGGGGCCGAACTATGTCTGCATATTCACTATAAATACTAAGCTGGGGCTGAGTTGGGCATTTGAAGGGCGGGACTGCAGAACCCACAGCAGAGATGGCTGCTAAAATGCTGAGGGCTAAAAAGCAATGCCAAAAGTTGAAGGAGAATATTGGAATAAAAATAAATAATTAAAATAGATAAACCATCTGATCATTTCAATAAATGATACAAATTGCCAGCAAACTAGGACTTAAAAAAAAGTATCTCAACATTATAAGAGGCATCAATGAAAAATCTACTGTTAATATTATGTTTAACAGTAACTAAACACTTTACTATTAATATTGGAAATAATGCAAGTATGTTCACTCTCACAACTTCTGTTAAACATTGTACTAAAAGTCCTAACCTGTACAACAAAATGACAAATTAAAAAGTAAAAAAAGCATAAAGTTTGAAAAAGAAGGAATGAAGCTATCATTATTTACATAAAACAATCATTTACATAGAAAGCCTTACAGGATCTATAAAAACTGATATGTGAATTTAGCAAAACCACAAGATATAAAGTCAATATATCAAATCAATTGTTTCCATATACTAACAATAAATAATTGGAAAATAAGTTTTAGAAAGAAAATCTTCTTATACTGACAGTGAAAACATCACATTCCAGAAAAAAAAGGTAGCAAAATATGTGGGAAGTATCTATATTGAAAATTACACAAGCTGAAGAAATTAAAGAACTAAAACTACATTCACAGATTGGAAGACTCAGTATTAGCAAAATGTCCATCCTCTCTAAATTGGTATATAGATTCAATATAGCCACTCTTACTACCCCACTATGCTTTCTTGAAGAAAAGGTCATTTGATTCTAAATTACATGTAGAAATCCAAGAATATAGAATAGTCAAAGAATCTTTAAAAGAGAAACAATTTTGTTACTGCTCAACAAAAAAATAACAGAATATACACATCCATTTAAAAATAAGCTAATGATGCATACAACACAGTAAGTCTCAGAAATATTTTGTTGAGAAAACAAGAAAACACTAACATCCATACTGTATGCTTGCATTTATACAAAATCTGCCATCAGACAAAACCTACCTATTGTTATAGAAATAAAATATTTGTTGCCTTCAGGTGGTGGGAATTGATTAAAAAGAGGTAGGAGGAAACTTTTTGGAGAAGATGAAATGTTCTATATCTTGATCTGTGTTTTAGTTATATAGGTTCATGTGTGTTTTAAAATTTACCAAAATATACATAATAGTTATACATTTCACTATATATAGGTTGTCCCTCAAAAAAAAAAAGTGAGGGGAAATTTGTATGATAAAACTACATAGCTAGAACAAAAGACACTGACAACTGAAAAATGTGACAGTAAAAAATGGTAATACATTGACCTCTTCTGGATTATCCAATATGGCCAAAAAACAACACTGGAAATGATTGTGAATATTAAACTACATAGGAAGGTAGTACAATACATTTAATACCCTTTGTATGTCTCAAATTATTGAGTATGCTAAGTTTCTTGTTCTAAAGTAAAAAAATATATATATATTACATCTTTACCTATTTAATTAGTTTTGAAAGCCTTCAAATATAAATTTTTGGCAACAAATACACTATTTTTCAAATATCTAGCTGGAGAAAATATTTATTTAAAGAAGTGAAAGTCCACAGGGGCAAATAAAATGGAGACTTAGAAATAACGATGTGATCTTAATTTTAAAGATGAGATTAAACTGCCACGTGAAATAGTTTCTATAGCATACCATATTTTTCTGTGTATAAGACTCCCTTAAGTATACGCTGACCCCAACTTTTCTAACCCAACATTAAGATATCAATACACGGGTTACTCCCATCCATAAGACAACCCCCAATTTTTTGTCTAACAATTTTAGACAAAAGTATTGCTCTATACATGGAAAAAATCATGTAAATGTTATAACAACCCATTCATTTACCACTTTAATCAACCAAAATGCCTGCTTTCATATTTAGATCAACACAATTGAAGGTGTAAAGGGATTGGATTAATTTTTTACCAAGAGATAAGATAATGGTACCCACATATATAACCAAAAGTTTCAAATTGAAATAAACATTAATTTACTATTCAACAGTTATTGAGGATCCACCATATTCTGAGGACTGTGCAATGTCTGAAAATACTATACAAAGGTGATAGTGATAAAGTCACAACCTAAGATAAAGCCTAGTAAATACAGCTGACCTCTGAACAACATGAGGATTGTGACACTGAAGTCCAGGCAGTCAAAAATTCAAGTATAACTCTACAGTTGACCCTGCAATGGATCAAATGCACTATTTTTCATCTGCCTTGGGAAACCACTTGGGAATGTGAAGACACTGTTTGATGCACAGTTGGTTAAATCGCATGTGCAGAACCGAAGAATACAAAGGGCTGACTGTGTTTATTGAAAAAATATATGTATAAGTGCAATTCACATCTGTATTTTAGTTGTTCAAAGGTCAACTGTACTTTAAAATATCTGTGCTCAAACTATTCAGGAATGGTTTGGAATTATTTTTAATTTAGAAATTCTTCTAGAAAAAACATTGTTTAAAAACAAAAAAGAGGGGAAGCCGGGATGGCTCAGTGGGTTAAGCGTAGGGTGACCAGACATCCTGCTTTTGGCGGGACAGTCCCGATTTTTAACAATTTGTCCCGTGTCCCGCGGTGTTTTAAAAAAGTCCCGATTTTGAGAAAGAATGCACGACAAGCTAGGGAACGGCGGGAGATAGACCAAATTTTTAATCAAACACCCCCCCACCCCCCCCCCACCCCACCCCCGTCAATGGTGTCCACTTTACCAATGTTAAAATCTGGTCACCTTAGTAAGCGCTCACTTTGCAGCGCCAGGGACCCATGATCGAATCCCGGCCCCGACCCCTGCCGCACCATATGCTGAACTGGGAGCTCCCCCAGTTCAGTTCTCTCTCTATCTCTGTATCATTTTCTCTCTCTCTCTTTCTCTCTCTGTGTGTCAAAAATAAATAAATAAATAAATAAATAAAATATATTTAAAAACAAAAAAGAGGCCCAGAAATATTCATTCATGTTTATATTCTAGTATTTACTAAGAAATTGAAAACAAAGTGTTCCAATGTACTAAGTGGTTATAGGAGTCTTGATACATCTATACCATGAAATAACATGCAACCAATTTGGGTGCAAGACATTTTATTTTTTTCCTATGTGTCAGTTTTTCCATTCAAAAATAGCACAAAAATATCTGCATCACCAATTTCACAGTATTATTGAGATGAATAAAACTTGGAGTGTAAATGTAAGCACTTAAAATATATTAAAATACTACAAATTTAACTCACCATTTGAATAAGATGGTAAATTAATAGGTGAAAAGCATGTTTCCTTTATTATAAAATTCTACATTCCTAGATTAAGAATAAACCTATTACTTTCCCAATTAGAAAACTGGTAAAAACAATGTAATAAAAAAGTCTACTCTGTTTCTCTAGATTTTTCCTGTGCTGACTTTTCAAACTGAATAAGTTTTCATAAGCACTTTTAGTTCACCACCACACAGATGCCTAAAGAGGGAGATACGTTATCCATTGCCCCGGTTTGCACATAATAATCCTACATTTTTCCCATGAGAACACTTCAGACTCCATTTTCATTATCACACTCACTTCATAATTCTTGTCTTAGTTCATTTTACGGAAAAAGCAGACTATACGAACCTATTTCAATCTTACTTTAGTTTATAGAACAAAGCACCCAAAGAAGCATAAATATATAACATATAGTGCTGGCACAGTTTCTCTTTACACAATCCTTGTTACTATTTAATAAAATGGTAGAAGTAAAATTTATTCCGTTTTCAGATAGCAGAAAATAAAAATAATATCCTTAGATTGTAGTGGAGTCTTCATTGCATTCTGAGGTTCATTTGATTAGATAGTTCTTTGGTTCACCTTTAGCCCTTTATTCCTAGCACTGGTCCATATTTCTTTATAGAACAGAAATTAGCCTTTCCCAAATGAATTAGCAGACCATTAGTCATTGAGTGAAAGTTTCACAATAGTAAAAGGCAGACTTAACAAAAAAATAACAGGAAAAAAAAAGTGTCTCCAGAAGGTCTATTCAGTATTCCCAAAACTAATATTGTCTAATAATCAAATATTATCACATTGAGACATCTGGAAAAAGTACAACCTCTGCCTCAGATTAGACTGACAACAGAAGGTTTGTCTCTACTCATGTCCCACTAACCTGATCTTGTTCACGGCTGCTCACCCTCTTTAATATCCAGTCAGTTGACAGGAATGACATTCCAGTCACAAATTTTCCTTTCCTTTTTGGGACTCCAAGACATGGGGTTTCACTATTTCCACTATATTTCACTATCGCATAAATATTATAAAATAGCAAGCAAAAAGCAAATAAAATGTCTTGCCAAATACAAAATTTACTCCCTTACTCCCTTCTTCTGTTGTAACTCAAGAAATAATCTCTTGGGAGGAGAGTGGTCTAGGCTTTGCTTTGTCAGTTAAACAAATCTGTACAACACTCAAATAAAGCAAGCATTGTCAAGAGTACATCTAGGACAATTATCTTAGGCCTGCTTCCGCAGGATTCCCTGAGTCTCCTAGATCTATAGATTCACATGACCTACTGTTGTGATAGCATTGTCTGTCACCAAAAAGAGAGAGTAAAGATAATTCAGACACAGTACTTTAATCTAGAAGATAGAATGTGAATACTTTCAGAACTCTACCATCTTTGATTAAATAGTATTTCTTATGTATGTTTTTCTGGAAAGGCCACCATCTTGGAAATACTCAATTTCTCACTCTCCCTTAGCTTACAAATCAAGTGAATCATCAGATCCTTTGACTTTTGTACTATAAACATATTTGCAATCAATCCAATCTTCTGAGGTGTCTTCATCATTATTTCTATCCAGGTTCTGACTACTATGCTGGCTGCTGAAATTATAGATCTCATGTTAATTTCAACATCTTCTAAACCACTATCTTACCATACAACACATACCCCTGAATTCAACCAACATCTTTATATTTCTTTCAGAACCAGATCCGTGTGCTTCTTCATAGTGCAACCTCAAAGTCAGAGACCAGAGCCACCTCTGGAACTGAGGCAGGACTCTCAGGTCAGAGAGACTTTTATTCTAGTCCCTGCTCAGCTACTTACATGGGGAAAATATTCATCCTCTCTAAGGTCCAGGTAGTATAGACAGTCTCTACCTCATAGGATTGATAGGAAGACTTAGTCACTCTACTCATGGTATTTTTCACAGTAGCCAGGAACAAAGTACATTTTTAAGAAATGTTAGCTCGTAGGGGATGCTGGGATGGCTCAGCAGGTTGAGCGCTCACCTTGAATCCTGGCTCTGGTCTATGCGGACCTATATGCTGAACTGGGGTGTTCCCCCAGTTCGGTTTTCACTGAGGTGTGCCTCCTCTGTGGGAGGCCCCTGGTTTGGCTCCCAACCCATGCATGCTTCCTGAGGACCCTAGCCAGTTCCCACCCCATGCAGTCCCACACCTGCTGTGGAATGAAACTACATAGAAAATTAATGATGTGCAATTATGGAGACTAATCTGGGTCCTCCCCCTTCTCGGTGTCTCTCTCTGCCTGTCTCTCTGTCTCTGCCAAAAACAATAAAAAGAAATCTTAAAAAAAAAGTATTATCTCATAATTATTGTCATTATTATTCAAACTTTAATAAAACCATCGATGTGGGTTTTGTTCTCCCTGCCATTATTTGTTTCTCTTTACGTTCTCTCTATAGAGGGAACTTGCAAATTATTCTTTCCAGTCTACAACATCTCTCCCTTGTGGTCAAACCTCTGCCTATTTCCACAGTGCAGGTAGCTGTACGGTGGTCAGGAATGTAGAATTATGTGTCTCATCCCTTGACATAAGTCTAAAGCCACAGGAAAATTTATGGGTTGTTGAACAAAGCTTGAAGAACCACGCATAGAACATTCCCTACAGACTAAATAGAAACTCCATCTGGAGTAATAGCAGAGAGGAAATAAGAGTTTTGTGGGACCCTGGGGCAGCAAAGACTTGGTTCTTTTCGTCTGCCTCCTGGAGAGCTGGCAAGACCAGAGTGGGGATACAGCTGCCCACAGCAGTGAGAGAGACAAGCACCCCAGAGCCTGCACAGTGTGTAGCTCCTTGTGCATAATCAATATCTATTGACAGAAATAGAATTGAAGTGAGTTATTTGCAGGTGGTGGTGGATAAACTAGATACAGCATTGGACCTCAGTCCTATGACAATTCATTTTCTAGGGATCTTGTCTCTTAATTCTTCATTTCAATCTTTCACTCTTCATATCCATATCTTTCTTTCCAGATCACAGCCTTCATGCATATTAGAGCAAGGAGGTAGAAAATGCCACTCTGGAACAGGTGTTTCCATAGTCTTAAATCACACTTACTTGGGACAAGATGACTTACCAAAAAAAGATTGCTATTTTAATGACGCTCATCACAGTCATGACTGGCTCAGGGCTTTCAAACCTCCTCCCTCAACGGCAGCAAATTTAGAAAGCCTGCATTTTTTCAAAGCATTCTAAAAGTTTCAACAGTTGTTTTTTTCCCCCATGTAATCAGAGACACTAATTATCAAGCCTATTTGAGATAAAGTAGTAGTTAATGCCAACTTATCAAGATGGGAAATGAATCTGATTTTATTTCTATTGCAACTGCCCAAAGGCAGGTGGCTTAAGGCAAGTATATTTAGTTTAACGAGACTCTAGGGATAAACAGTCTAAGTCTGAGCACCCTCATTATGCGTCAGCAAATACAGTGACCTGCCTTCTGCATGAATTCAATTTATATTCACACCAAACATGGCCATAGCAAGTCCACTGATGTAAATGCAAGGTATTAGAGCACCCTCTGCCAGATGAAATGTGTGCATTCCCACCCAATAATTGTATCTCAGGCTTAATATGGAGGTGATTTCTCGCCTAATATAGAATTTAGGCATTTCACTTTCACCTCTTTAAACCAACTCACAAAGCTATTATTTTCTAATTTTCTGGTGTAAAAGGGAGTCTAGTCTGACTCAGTTTCTAAGTATTTTACACTTTATTCATTAACATGTTCTCATCATAGAATTGTCAAGGATTTACTATTATTTATATTCATGGTTGCCTCAAGTTTCCTAGGAAGTACGAATAAATAAAAATAATAATAATAATTAACCAACAATTCCAGTGCCCAGAGTAATTACTGGCATATGTTTTGATGGGTTGATCATTTGTAGTTCATTAAACTTACCCCACAAGACTGAGGTTAATCAAGAAGAAAAGACCAGAGTGAAACACATAGGAAATATTTGGAATATTCTTTTTAAGGATTGTGTATAAAAGGAAATATATTGTGGTTAATTTACTTGAGCTGAATTTGGGGGCTAAAGTCCTGCATGATTGGTATCCCCTTTCTGTTTCGATTTGGCAGAACATAGATGGGAAAGTACTGCAATACAGTATTCAATCACATTATTATACATAAGTTAATGATATACAGATTAAAGGCATTGGTGCAGAGTCAAAAAACAGACAAGAGAGGCAGAGAAAGAAGAGACATGATGAATTTGAGAATGCTAGTTCTATTCTCAGACACATAGATTTATTTCACTTCATCCCCTTGAAATTAAGTGCAGCCGTGTAATTCGCTTTGATCATTGGAATGACAGGTGGTTATTTTTCTTTGCATCTGGGGGCAAGTTTAAAAGCCATTGCAAATGTGCCATGCTCTCTTTCTTCCTTCTTTCATGGTGATTGGAAATATTTTTCACAAGGGATGCCCAGCAACCTGGGTGAAGGAATAAAAACAATGCAGAAGAGAGTCCCTAGCTGACCTGTGGTGGACATGTATGAGCACGACATAAACCCTTTCTAGTTTAGACTACTGAAGCTGTGTATTAGCACAGCATGATCTAGACTTATTAGCATTTACTAGTAACAATAGTGGAGTATAGCTGCAACTAAAATCCCTTACCTTCGTAGAATTACACTAGAGTTCAGGGAATGAGAACTGAGGAAACTAATATTGGAGACTGAGAAAATGGTGACCCACCTTATGCAGAGGCTGAACATTTAATAAATTCTCACCTGTAGTTCTTGGAAGGCTGGACCTGTTCCTAACAAATTTGTGACTCTAGGAGGAAAAGCTAGAAAATAAAATGTTAGTTGTGTAGGTGAGGATTACTGCAGGCTCTGTTTTGAAAATTCGCACAAGCAAAAAAATAATCTCAGAAGATAATTAAGCAGTTTGTTAGGAAAGAATTAATGGGAGCATAGAGTTCACAAATTTAAAGATTTACAGAGTTCAAAGAGGCAAGTACCTATCAACCCAAAACTGGTGGTAATTGGGCTGGAGGAGCTGAGAATTTTCTAAAAGAGAAATATTATTAAAATCCATGATCAAGTCAAGGAAATAACTACTATACCCTCATTCTAATCCCTCAATCATTTAGTTCTCTGAACATTAAAGCCCAACAAAGGATATGGCATCAATAAATCCTTTAATATGAAAAGTGATTAAAAGATAAATGTCAAAAAATAGTTTTGTCTCTGAAGCTCAATAAACTTAAGGTACCCAAATGAAGTCATGAAAGATTCAGAAGATTGAGAGTGAGAGTATAAAGATGCATCACACATTTATAAGATAGTATGTCGCAAAAAGGACTAACTATCGGTGGGGTCTCTGGATCCAAAGGAAGTACGTAGCTTTAGTCCTGAGTGTGTGCAATCCTGAAAGCCTGCTACAAAAAGTCACATGTTGAACCTCCCTCTATCCCAGATGTGATGGTATTTGAAAGGAGGGCTTTTGGGAGGTAATTGAGTTCGAATGAGTTCGTGAGGATAGAGCTTTCAGGATAGGATTAGTGTACTTCAAGAAGATAGAAGGGGATGCTGAGATAGTTCAGCAGTGGAGCACTTGCCTTACAATCTTGAGGTCTGGAGTTCCGTTCTCGGCCCAGCCTGTGCAAACACATGTGCTGAACTGACACACAGCTGGTAACCAGCAGGATGGCTGGGCAGCAAAGATTTTTGCCTCCCATATAGGAGGCTCCTGATTTGGTTTCCTCCCCCCATGACCCCACATTCACCTGGGTGGAATGAAACCAAATCACAACTAATAATTTATAACTATGGAGACTGCTCTGGGCCCACTCTCCTTCTCTCTTTCCTTCTCCCCCCCCCCTCTCTCTCTCTCTCTCTCTCTTACATGTCTTCTCTCAAACAATGAAATAATAATAATACTAATTTTCAAACTCTTTAAGAAGATTTAAGAAAGCTTGTCCTGTCTCCCTGCCATGTGATGATATAGCAAAAGGCATTTGTCTGCAAACCAGGAAGAGCGGGCCCTCTCCAGACACCAAATCTGACAGCACACTGATCTCGGTCTTCTAAGCCTCCAGAGCTGTGAGAA
>PVKE010010769.1:0-41774 GCA_004027555.1 Craseonycteris thonglongyai | reverse complement strand
ACACACACACACACACACACACACACACACACACACACACACGCTTTAGTACTTGGTTTATATTCAAAGATCATTTTCTTTCTCCTCCAGGGTGATGCAGGCTCAGAAACTGCATAGCTTCACTGCTGAATATGTAATTTCAGTGAAATTTTTCTGATCAAAGTCTCCTTTCCACCATTTATAGGGAGAAAGGTGACAGACCTAATTAAAGAATAATTTATCTGTTTTTTCTGTATCCCAAAATATTCAATTTGTGTGTAATTTAAGCACAGATGTAATATACTGTCTCCTAAGTGATTTCTTAATGAGGACTTTTTAAGATTTTTATTAAACTTATTGGGTTAGCATTGATTAGACAGTTATATAAGTTTTTAATATACAGTTGTATAATACATTATCTATATATTGCATTGTGTGTTCACCACCCAGAGTCAGGTTTCTTTTCATCACCATATATTTGACCCCCTGTACCCTCTTCTACTACCTCCACTCCCCACTTACCCTCTGCTAACCACTGAACTATTGTCTGTGATCTATGATTGTTTGTTTGTCTTGTATACTTGTTGCTTTCAGTTTTATACCCTACACATGAATAAAGTCATTTCTTGACTTTTTTTTTTTTTTTTTGGTCTGGTTTATTTTGCTTAGCATAATTATTTCAAGATCCATTCGTGTTGTCACAAATGATAGATTTCATCTGTTTTCATTTTCAAGAAATATTCCATTATATAGATGTACCACATCTTTATCAAGTCATCTAGGTCGTATTTTATTCTTAATTTTTGGAAGACCTTCCGTACTGTTTTTCATAGTGGCTATACTAATTTACACTCCTACCAGCAGAGTATGAGGATTTTTAATTTTTTTCTCCACTACCTCTCTACTACTTGTTTTGTTGGTAATAGTCATTCTAACAGGTGTGGGTTGGTGTCTTATTGTAGTTTTTATTTACATTTCTCTAATATAGGTTGACCAGACATAACATTTAAATGAGACAGAAAACAACCGTACTGTCCCAGTTCAAACAGTACACATGGTCAACCTAGTTTCACTGGGATTAAATTCAAGGCATCAGTAGGCTGACCATGCATACCCCTTGGAGTGGAACAGTACTGTTGTTTCCTATCCTGTTTAAATTAGTACGTCTGGTCAGCCTACCTGAATAGCTAGTGTAGTTGAGCAATTTTTTCATATCTGTTAGCCATTTGTCTTCTTGGGAGAAGTGTCTGTTCGGGTCCTCCACTCATTCTATCATTGGATTGTTATTTTTGTTGTTGTTGTTGTTGAGTTGTATGAGATCTTTATATATTTTAGATATTAGCCCTTTATCAGAGGTATTATTTGCAAATATTTTCTCCCATTCAGATGATTGTCTCTTTGTTTTGTTGATGGTTTTTGTTTTGTTTTGCTGTGCTGAAGATTTTTACTCTGATATAGTTCCATTCATTTAGTTTTGCTTATACTTTCCTTGCCTTTGAAGTCAAATTAACAAAATCCTCTCTAAACCCGAAATATATAAGTTTAGTACTTATTCTTCCTTCTATGCAATTTATTATTAAGGGTCTTAAGTTTAGGTTTTTGATTCTTTTTGAGTTAATTTTAGAGTATGGCAACAGACGGCAGTCTAGATTCATTCTTTTACATGTAGTCTTCCAATATTCCTAGCACCATTTATTGAAGAGGATTTCTTTTCTCCGTTGTATGTTTTTGGCTTCTTTGTTGAAAATTGTCTATATATATAGTTTATGTCTGTGTGCTTAATTCTAGTCTGTTGGTCTGTGTGTTTTTCTGTCAATACCATGCTGTTCTGATTACTGTGATGTTGTAGTATATATTAAAGTCAGAGAGTGTGATACCCACAGTTTTGTTCTTTTTTCTTAGGTCTTTTGTGATACCATACAAATCTGGTGATTCGTTGTTCTATTTATTTAAAAAATTTGTTGGGATTTTTATAGAGATAGCATTAAACCTGTACATTGTTTTGGGTAGTATGGTCATTTTAATTATGTTGATTCTTGCAATCCATGAACACGGATCGTCTTTCAGTTTCTTTCTGTTCTTTGAGTATTTAACGTATAGGTCCTTCACTCCTTTGTTAAGTTTATTCCTAGGTATCTTATTCATTTTGTTGCAATTGCAAAAGAAATTTTTTTTATTTCTTTTTCAGAAATATTATTGTTAGCATATAGGACTGCAATGGATTTTTATCCAATGATTTTGTGTCCTGCAACTTTTCTGTGCTTACTTATTTTTTTACGAGTTTTTTGGTGGAGTCTTCAGGATTTTCTATATAACAAATCACGTCATCTGCAAAACGTGACAATTGCCTTCTTCAGTCCCAATTTTGATGACTTTTATTTCTTTCTGTTGCCTGATTACTCTGGCTAGGACTTCAAATATGATGTTAAGTAATAATCATGAGAGGGGGACATTCCTGTCTTGTTTCTGATTGTAGAGAAAAATCTTTCCATTTTTCATCTTTGTGTATGATATTAACTGAGGGTTTTCCATATACGGTATTTATTATGATGAAGTACTTTCCTTCTATACCCATTTTATTAAATGTTCTGATTATAAACAGATGTTGCATTTTGTCTAATGCTTTTTTTCCAACTATTGTTATGGTCATATGATTTTTATCATTTGTTTTGTTTATTTGTATATCACATTGATTGATTTGAGTATGTTGAACCATCCTTGTGCCCTTGGAATGAACTGTACTCAGTTATGATGTATATGTAATCTTTTTAATGTATTATTATATTTGATTTGATAGTATTTTATTTAGGATTTTTGTGCCAGTCTTCATCAAAGGCATTAGTCTGTAGTTTTCTTTTTTGTGTGTAACCCTTACTAGGTTTTGGTATCAAGGCAATGTTGGCCTCATAAAACGAGTTAGGATGTATTGCATCTTCTTTAATTTTTTGGAAGAGTTTGAGGAGGACAGGTTTTAAATCATCTTTGAATGTTTGGTAGAACTTACTAGTGAAGCCATCTGGTTCTGGATTTTGCTTTTGGGGAGGTTTTGAATGATAGTTTATAAATAGTGGAAAATTGGAGGCACTCATAACATCCATTAATAGGTAAGTGGAGAAATAAAATGCTTTATTATACTGGACAACTACACACAGTGAAATAAATGGACTAAAGCTTCACATATAAATATAGATAAATTTTTAATACCATACACTGTGTAAAATAAAGTTGTAGAACCATTTATATGAAGTTGTAATATAAACCTATTTGAAAAGACATATGCACTCTCAAAGAAGGTATAAATATATGCATGAAAACATTAAAGAAATTTTATTTTAACATTTATTACTATGAAATGAATAAAAATACAATTGAGGAGTATTAAACACAGTGCTTCAACTACTCATAAATCTGTAATACAAGGGCTGTCTGGACTGTATCCAGCCATGTAACCATTCTTGTTATATTGACAATGGCTGGATTTTTTCCAGACAGCTCCTGCATACAAAGCACAGTACATTTCTCAAAAAAGGAATTTGAAATCAGCATAGTACTGTTAACTAAATTTGAGACTTTATTTTGATTTCACCAGTTTTTCTATAATGGTTTCTTTCTGTTTGAGGATCCAAGCCTGGTACTTCCTAGTATTTAATGGTCATCTCTCCTTAGTGTTCTCTGGTCTCAGGTTTTTATTGTTTTCATGACCTTGACAGACTAGAGCAGAGGTCCCAATCTTTCTGGCACCAGTGATGGGTTTCATGGAAGACAATTTTCCCATGGTGAAGGTTGGGGAATGGGGATACACATGAGCAGTTCACAATAGGGTTTGCGCTCCTATGAGAATCTAATACCACCAACTGATCTGACTGAAGTAGGAGCTCAGGCAGTAATGAGAACAATGAGGAATGACTGTGAATACAGATGAAGCTACATTGGCTCCACCACCACTCACCTCCTGCTGTGCAGCCTGATGCCTAACGGGCAACCAAACCATTCCAATCTGTGGCCTGAGGTTTGGGGACACCTGGTCTACTGGAGAATGGTGCAGGTATCCTCTGCAATGCCCTATAATCTGGGTTGTCTGATGTTTTTTCCTGTGATTAAACCAGGGCTATGCACTTTTGGAAGTAGTGTGGAGGGAGTTGCAGAGGGGTGAAGTACCTTTCTGTTCACATAATATTAGGGACACATGATTCTCACATGGTATTCCTAATTCACATAGTTGTTTCATCTCTTGGTTAAGGCAGTTCTTCACAGGTTTCTCCACTCTACAGTTTCTCTTTTTCCTTTCCTTGCCCTGCTTTTTGGCATCAAGGAGTCAATAAATCCAGCCCATCTTCAAGTCTAGTGGCACTGGCTGGGTAAGAAAGGTGAAGGGATGAAGTACAGATGGTGGTTACAAAATTTTCATGGGATGTAAAGTACAGTATAGTATGGGGAATATAGTCAATAATATTATAAAAGTATGTATAGTGTTAGGTGGGTACTAGACTTATCAGGGGATCACTTTATACATTATATAAATGTCTAACCACTGTGCTGTTCACCTGAAACTGATGTAAAATATTTAATTTGCCAACTATTATTGAAAAAATATCATACAGGTATAGTCAATAATATTATAATAACTATGTACAGTGTTGAATGGGTAATAGACTTATTGGGGTTATCACTTTGGGAGGTATATAAATTTTAACCATTATGTTGTTTAGTATAACTTAAAATATAATATTGTATATCAATGGTAGTTGAAAATTACCATTTTTAAAATTAAAAGAAAATTAAAGCAATGCAGCTCTAATATGGTGGGATTGAATGCTTTATTTTTATGAATTAAGCATTGTTATTACCAATAATAATACTAATGTAATAAATTAATATTACTTATTCAATTTTTAGTTCTTATAAAGCAATTGAAGTGGTAGAGTGTAACACCAACTGACATAATCCTATGTAAAGAATAATTGATTGTAGTGAGTATAAACTTTTTGAATGAAAGGCATTATAAAGTAAGCCTATTATTGTTCCATATTCTTTTGTTGATACTAATGTGTATATTTAATTCCAGACTCCTTGAGTTTTTTTTCCCTTTGGTTTAAAGTAATGCAACGTGTAATTCATTATACATTGTATCTAGCTACATTTCCTGTTTACTACAAATAATTTTTTTTTTCTAATGAGTATTTTATGTAGGCCTGTGCTTTGAAAATATTGGCAGATAAATAAATGAGAACTCTCAAAGTGTAGTAATTGAAACTTAGTGGGAAAAAACTCACCAAACTCTGTTCTATTGTAGTAGCAGGTATTAGACAGCTCATCAGATTTATGAATTGTTTTTACTCTATTGTCTTAAAAAAAAATCATTCATTTTCTATGGGTTGTTTACATTTCCATGTATATACTCAACATTTGCGGGATATGTAAGTGGAAGGAGCACAAGCATTGAAGTCAGACATTCAATTTCCTTCTCTGTCAGTGAATAGCCTTGGGATTTTAGGTTAAATTAATTTTTATCCTTTTCCTCATTTGTAAAATGAGGTGAATAGTTACTAACTTTCTAAAGTTGTTATAAAGATAGAAAACAATGCTTCCGAAGTCCTGAGTGAGTGCACGCTTTAGAAAAAACACTCAACCTTTTTTATTTTATTACTGTATTTTACTTTCACCCTTCATCTTGAGAATCATATAGGCCAATGTGCAAATCCCAGCTAAACCACTTACTTTCTCCTTGTCCTTCAGATAAGTTCCTTAACCTTGACTTTGGTCTCTTCTATCAGTAAGAAATAATATACTCCCTGTCTGTCTTTGATGGAGACAACAATCTCATTGGCTACAAAAAGGTATAAGCACCTAGCAAAATTCCTGATAATGTAGCTGCTTACAATTTCAGTTTCCCTTTACTTCCTCCTCAGCTGGTATACAAACTATGCACAATTTTAATCTACTTCTAAAATTTGGAAAGGTGCTATGTGCTGATTCACAATTATTAGGCACTTTACACAAATGGATAAACAAGGACAAGGTAGAAATAGTTTTATAAATAATGTATTAAAACTCTGGCATAATATAAGACAGCTGTGCCAGAGAGCTAAGTAAAATTGGCTATTTATTTTACTTACTCATGTGTGTCCTGTCTGTTTAGAAGAGATTTCAAGTGGACCCTGGGTTTGATAGTAGGGAAATCTGTTTCAGTCCTGGCTTGCCCACTTATAGTCTGTATAACCTGTAGAACGACTCTCAACCAGTTTCCTAATCTCTAACAGTAACATTGATACAGACTTCACAAAGTTGTTGTAAAAAATTAAATTAGATACAATAAAGTATATAATTAATATATAACCATAGGCAATGCATATTGTACATGCTTGGTAACGCCAAGGGGTTATACATTATTAATAATGATGTTATCTTGAGTTCTTTAGATGTTATTTGAATCTGTCTATAGAACACAGAGCTAAAGGCTGAAACAACTTTATAAAGGAGGTCTTTAAGGTTTTAGTTTTTGAGACTTTCCTCTTTTCCTGCGAGAAGCTTCAGGTGTTCTGTCTCACCAAGCCCTGTGCCTGGGGCAGTGTGGGCAGCGCTGACAGTGGCCTGGCTAACTACCAGCTTACCAGGAGGGGAACTAGCTTAATTGCCTGAATTCTGGATGCACAAAGCAGCTTTCACACCTAAAGCTGGAGCAGCTCACATCTGTGGCTGTCAAACTTCTGCCTTGCAGATGAAGAAATCAGCTGTGCCTGGTCCCCACAGGATACCCAGGGGGTCTGAGTCTCATGCATAAAGTCAAAACACACAAGCTCATTTCCATACAGAATACAAATAACATATTCATTTAATAAGATAACTCCCCAAACTTACTGCACATATGATTTTAAGCTCCTGTGCAGGTAATTACAATTCTGCTTAGGAAAAATCAATGAAAGCTTTAGATCAAAACCAAATTCCTTTCCATTTTATTTGCACATGTGTCTTCTCTACACACATTCTCAATGCTTTTCTTAAATACATTCACTCAGAGCTATTTTCTTCTGTAACGTTGAGGTAGTTTATGGTATTACCTCAGGCTGTGTTCTCTCTCTCTCTCTCTCTCTCTCTCTCTCTCTCTCTGTGTATGTATGCACGAGTGCACGCACACACGCACACACATATGTGTGTGCATACGCCAGTGCATAAATGCAATAAAAAAGAACTGGGGGAAGGAGGGAGGAGTTATTAGCTTTTATGGATATATGTGTATTATTCATTCTATAGCTATAAAATGTATATTTTTATTGCTGTGCCATCAAAAGATTCACTAGCTGCTGATAAGGTACAGGAATTCACAGGATGTAATACAATAAAGTACCATGCTTGACTTCACATCAGAGAGCACCACCAGGGTTCTAATAATGACACCGCTGATGGTGAGATTTTAATTACTCAACTACTGCTCAGTATAGCAACTACATAAATAGGTGAGAATGTTCATCTCAGGCAATTTTACAAATTCCATTAAAGTAATTGTGTTGGATTTGCCTGTTTCAGTTTAGCTAAACTGCAACTACATTTCTCCAGAATGTCCTTCCCTGGGTGACTCCTGATTAAGGTTAGCCACATGAAATATCTGGACAAGATATAGAATGTAGGAATAGAAGTGAATCAGTTGTCATTACACCGGAGGGCCTGTGAGAAGGGCGTTGACTGCTGCCGATCACACACACAATGTCACCAATCTGCGGGCTCATTTCATAGATGTGAAGCAGAAGTTGGGTCCACAGTTCCTACAATTTCACCCAGATTGCTTCCTCCAGCTACCTCAGTTTCTAGGTCAGAAAAGTGTGCAGTCCCATGGCACCAATAAATATACTATTTCTACTTTCTACAAATTGACATCTGTTTTCAAATTCATTTTACCTAGGCTCCTCATACCCTAGTCTAAAGCAGAGGTTGCAATTCAAAGCGAACATAATAATTACAATTCACGATCTCATTAGTATAATGTTTCACAGTTGCTCACAGGTAGGTGGTCCACAACGCCATCCAAAGTAAGATTCTTAGCGTTAATATTTTCATTGTCGTCTTGTGCTTCTGTTACTGATTGTCAGTTCTATTGTCTTGTTTTAATCTTATTGTCATTGTTGTTGTTATTTTAAACATAATAGGAGGAGGGCAGATGTCCCAATAAAGTAAGACAAAAATTAGCAATGTTAAACTTGTAGCTGCTTCAGTCCGGGCCAGCCTCACATGTAAGTGTTAATTACTACACATTTCAAGCTACAGTTGAGAAATCTTCCCAACCCAACTGCCAGGTGCTCAGAAAATATTTTCAGAATAACTGTATTATTTTTACTTCCCTTTTGTTAAAGATCTGTAATTCCTAAAAACCCTTAAAAAGTGACAAATATGCTAGAAGTCATGTGGGAAGCTGGTACCTCCTCAGTGAAAATTAGTTATATAAATTAATAGTTTTTATTTTGTAAATCTGACAGCCAGGCAAGAACTGAAATGCAGTACAAGAATGTGAATGGAGGGAAAAAGAAATGAGTTGATGTGGGACACTGGTCACTGCACAGAGAGTGAGTTCTGATGAACAGTGGAGGTGAAACAACTTGCACATCTATGGTTTACAGATATTAAACTTTTTCAGATAAACTTTTGTTCCTCCTTGGTAAGTTATGGGGAAGTACCAGGATGGCAGGGGGAATAATGTTTTTTCCTTATCTCTCTCTCTTTCTCTTTCTCTCTCTCTCTCTTTCTTTCTTTCCTTCCTTCTTTTTTCTTTCCCTTCTTCTTTCTTTTAAGATTTATTTTATTGTTTTGAGAAACAATGAGAGAGTGAGAGCGAGAGAGAGAAGGGGGGAGGGCCCACAGCAGTCTCCATACTTGTACATTATTAGTTGTGACATAGTTTCATTCCACCCAGGTGGATGTGGGGTGGCAGGAGGTAAGGTGGTGGGAACCAAACTGGGGGCCTCCCACATCAGAGGTGATTACCTTCACCGCCCATGCCATTTCTGCAAAATTGTATGCCACTACTAGCTGTGCCACAGTCTGGCATATGGGGTTTGCACTGGGCGGGGCCTGGAATCAAACCCCCAACAGCACGATTGCAAGACAAGAGTTCAAACACTGAGCTCTCCACAATCTCCTGTTCTTAACTTTTATTCGATCTTTGCTTTATCAGAAACCTAAGAGAGATCTTCACTTTGCTTACTGATGGCTCAAATTAAATGTGCCAATCAGCCATTGTAGAGTTAAAAGGTAAGGACAATCAGAGTGATAGTGGCGGGATAGTGGTTAGAGAAGTAAGATCATTTCAATATTTATATAACCATGGCCAGCAAAGCAAAATTTCATCATGAAAAGAGTTCTTTTCAATACACTCATTGTGTTGCTCTCGAGATTCCTCTCCCACATTCAGATGTTTGCTTTCCAACTTACAAACACTTCATATTCCTCAGAAAGCAATGTATCTTTTTGATGAAGCACTAAATATACCAAATCACCCTTCTTGAGTAGTGGAGATGCCACTTTTCTTTATTTCTGTAGTTCACAATAACAAGCCATTTCCAACATGCTTTTGTGCATTCTCAGTAACTAAAGAAGCAAACTTGACTTTGAATATCCACAATGAGAAAGGTATAGTTTTTTCCAGGTCCAATAAACTCTTGTTACTACTAATTTTCTTTTTATCTTTCCTGGCTACTAGTTTGTTTTTATTTTTAGTCATTACTCTTAGAAGTTTTCTCACACACGTAAGAATTTGTTTAAGCTATGTTATTTTTTTTTAAATCCATTTAATTTTGATAATTACTAATTTTCATTCATTCATTATGAATAGATAGATAGGTGATGATAAAGGTATACAGGTAGAACAGATGCATGGACTGAGCCAAATATAAATATGAACATATGTACAGATATGTATAGGATATAGATATAAATATAGATTGATATATTTAATACAACATGTGAGGACAACGGAAAGTATGGAAAGATTTTCAGCCTGGAGAATCTTCCTGTTGGCTCTTAGAGAAGCTCAAAATTTGAAAATTTCAATTATTACTGAGGGACAACAGAGACAGGAGGGCTGAAAATAGTAAGTAATTGAAATCTTGATCATATAAACTCCCTTCCACAACTACTAGTAACAAACATTTTTTTTAATCCTGTAAAAAATCTTTACACAATGACATTTAGGGTTTCCTCATAATAATTACTGACTTTCTTACTAACATGAAACTAAGTCTGCCAGTAGAACAATTCCCACCCACACACAAAGAGATTCTACCAGTTTTTCACAGCCTAATTTCTTTTTCTAATACAAATAGAAAAGCAATGTCAAAAGTATGTCAGGAAATCCTGTAACAATAAGAAAAGATACCAAGATGAAAAGGAAAAGGAAAAAATGTGGAGTAAAAAGAAACAGTGCACACTTAAAAGAAAATCTGAATGCTATATTTTAAGAGATACTCTAGATTGCACTCAAAAAACAAGAACAAAATGCTTTGGAAAAGTAATACCGAGAGAATAGGATAATTGCTATTATAGAAAACTAAAACAGTAAGATAAATTCAAGGAATTCCTTTTTTGAAAGTAGAACCAACATATAGAAAGTGTGAGAGATCTGATAAATACATAAGCCATTAACCCAAAAGTGTCAACACTCAACTAATACAACATTTAGCAACAGAGTACAGAAAATAGAGTGGCACTGGGAAATATTTTCTAACCAAAAATAATAAAATATAGTTTCTCATGAAGGACATGACTATACTCACTTAAGGAAACTATTAAGTGTAATTAAAAAAAACAATCCAGACATATCATTATCAAATTGTATGAGACTAATAATCCCACAGAAAAAATCAGTAAAAATGCTTTATATTTATCATTTTAGCTCCAAACATATAACAATTTAAAAAGAGCAAAAAGCTGAGCTAACATCTCTCCAAAAGAGAGAAGCAGATAAAAAGCTTATGAAAAGATGCTCAATATATATCCTTAGAGATTTTCAGATTCAAACAATGAGATACCACTATAAACCTATTAGAATGGCCAAAGTCCATAAAACTGACAAATAGCAGCTGCTAAAGAGGGTGTGGAGCAGCAGAAATTCTCATTTATTCCTGGTTGAAATACAAAATTGTATGTCACTTTGAAAGACAGTTGGCAGTTTCTTACAAATCTAAACATAGATTCATCTACACATATGATTCGGTTACTACACTCCAAAGTATTTTTCCAGTTGAGATGAAAGTTTATGTTTATACAAAAACGTGCATATGAACATTTATAGTAACTTTATTCATAACTGTTAAAAGCTAGAAGCATCTAAGATGCTGTTCAATAAGTGAATGAATACACAAACTATTGTATATCTGTGAAATATAATATTCAACATTAAAATTTTTTGTTTAATTAAAAAATTAAAAATGATCAGTCCTTTAAGCCACAGAAAGGGCATAGAGAAACCATAAATACATACTGCTAAGATAATGAAGCCAATTTGAAAAGGTTACATACTGTATGAAAAACTAATAATGCCCCTAACAGATAATACTACTTATACTACTTGAACAATCCTTTCTTACAGAATGGCTATTTTCCCCTGGCATTTTATTGGTTTTGTTCTTACCTCAATCATTCTTCTCCCTAGTCTCCTTTGCAAGCACGTCATACTCTAAGGAACACAATATTTCCTCCCAATAGTCCCTTTCCTTTCCTTGTACACTTCTCCAAGTGATCTCATTTGGACACATGACTTTAAATACCATCTATGTGCCATATACACTCAAAGCTGGATCTCCAGTATCAATTTCTCTGAACTCCAGATGTATCTTAAAATACCTTTCTTTGGCTGAATACTTGACATCTTAATCTTAACATAAACAGAAAATGCTGATTTTATATTCAAACTTGCACCTTTCCCAGTCTCCCCCAATTTGTTTAAATGGTACCAGTATCCAATAAGCTTAATCTAAAAGTAAGCTTGCATTCTGCCCTTTTCCTTACATTATTATTTTATTCAAGCCCTAAATCTTATAAATTTGCTCTCAAGACATATGAATTTATCATATTTTTTTCCTTCATATGAATTAAACAATTCCAATATACTCTCATATGGGATCTACACTTTTGGCATATTCTTCTAATAGGTGTTTCTGCTTCCTCTCAACTCATTTCCCTAAAAAAGTCAGTTAAAGTGATATCTTTAATTAAAAAACAACTCAGATCATGATACTCCTTTGCTTAGTATGTCTCCAGTTGCTTCCTAACAAACTTAGAATAAAATCCAGGTTTTTAGATTTAACCCTTCTTAACTAGTCTGGGTCAGAAATAGATCCTAAGATTTGGAAAAGATGATGCAAGTATTCTACCACTGGGGCAAAAAAGCCAGAGACAAAATTTAATAACCTGAACATTTGCAGCCCATCAAAATGTATATCCCAATGTGATGGTATTTGGAGGATAGACCTTCAGGAGATAAATATGTCATGAATGGATCTCTCAAGATGGGATAAGCATCCTTAAAAGAAGAGACATAAGAGATGATCCCTTTTTCCGTATGGAAGGATATAGCAAGAAAGCAGCCTTCTACAAACCAGGAAGAGGGCTATCACTAGACACAGGATTGGCCAGCATCTTGATCTTGGAATTCCCAGCTTCCAGAACTGTGAGAAATAAATATTTGCTGTTTAAGTACCTTGTCTATGCTATTCTTTTAAAATATCCCTAATAGATTAAGACTCTCTCATCATTCATTGGAATAGCTATACTCTGATTCCCATGATTTGTTGGTTGAAGGCTACCTTCAGATACTTTCAAACTACCCAGCTCTCCAGAGAAGAAAATCTTTCAGCAATGAAAAATCTTACGGTAGGTGTAAGACAGTGTGTACCTGTACAAGGACTGAGTATGAAGAAGAGACGGCACTTGATGTTGTGTGGGCTCAGAATAGCCTTATTCATAACAAACACTTTAGAAAGAGATACTTGATAATGGGGTTGCATGTACAGAATGTCATATTCTCAAGTATCAAAATAAGAAATATAGGAGAAGCCGGGGTGGCTCAGTGGGTTAAGCGCTCACTTTGCAGCTCCGGGGACCGATGATCGAATCCCGGCCCTGGCCTGTGCAGACCCATATGCTGAACTGAGAGCTCCTCCAGTTCAGTTCTCTCTCTGTCTCTGTCTCTGTCTCTGTATCTCTCTCTCTCTGTCAAAAATAAATAAATTAATTAATTAATTGATTAAAAAAAAAGAAATATAGATAATTTCAAAAATTAAAATATTGGGATATTATTTTAGAAATATAGAACTAACTAGTAAAAACAAACAAACAAATCAGAAAATATGTTCCAGAACAGAAGTGGAATAGAAAGCCACAAAGCAGAAAATAAGATGATTTATTAAACAATTTACATGTATTATTTAGATTATTATAAGTTTTTAAAGTGAAAATACTTAAAAATAAACAATGCAGTGAAGAAAAGCCACTGACTGGGAGAAAACACTTGCAAAAACACATCTGATAAAGGTCTATTATCCAAACACACGAAGAATTTTTAAGACTCAAATAATAAGAAAAATAACCTAATTTTTTAAAAAATGGGCCAAAAACCTTAACACACACTTCACTAAAGAAAATATACAGATTTCAAATAAGCGTGTGAAAAGATGCTCCAAATCATATTACATCAGAGAAATGCCAACGAAAACAGCCAGATACTACTACATACTTCTTAGAGTATCCAAAATCGAGAATGCTAACAACAGCAAATGCTAACTAGGATGTGGAGCAATAAAAACCCGCATTCATTGCTAGTGGGAATATAAAATGGAGGTTTCCTACAAAACTAAATATACTCCTATTATATGACCTAGCAATTACATTTCTTGGTATTTACCCAAAGGAGTTGAATACTTATTGTTCATACAAAAACCCGCACATGGAAAAGCTTAGATGGCTCAGTGAGTTAAATGCTTGCTTTGCAGCCCCGGAGACCAAGGACCAAATCCTGGCCACAACCCATGCAAACCCATATGCTGAACTGGGGTGTGCTTCCCATGCAGGAGGCCCCCCATTTGGTTCTCACCCCTTGGTTTGTGCCCTTGATCAAGGGGGTGTGCCGCCCACGTGGGAGGCCCCCAGCACAGTTCCCACCCTGCGCAGCCCCCATGCACCTGTGTGGAACAAAACCATGCTGAAAAAAATGATGACATACAACTATGGAGACTGTTCTGGGCCCTCCCTCTTCTTTCTGTTTTTCCTTGTCTCTGTCAAAAACAATAAAACAGATCTTTAAAAAACAAAACAGAACAAAACACTACAAAAACAAAAAACTGCACATGGATGTGTAGCAGCTTTATTAATAATTAGCAAAAGTTTGAAGCAATCAAAATGTCTTTTGGAAGGTGAATGGATAAATAAACTATGGTGTATCCAGATAATAAAATATTTAAATTAGCTCTCAAAACATAAAAAGACACAAAAGGAACTTTTTTTTTTTAACGAAAGGAACTTAAAACACATATAATTTTTCTATTTTTTTTACAGTTTATTTCTTTTTATTGTTAAATTTAATGGAGTGACATTGATTTGTAACAATTAGACAGTTTTCAGATGTACAAGGCCACATCACATCACCCATGCATCACATTATGTGCCCATCACCCAGAATCAACTCCCCTTCCATCACCATATATCCAGTGTC
Source organism: Craseonycteris thonglongyai (assembly GCA_004027555.1). Classification (NCBI taxonomy): domain Eukaryota; kingdom Metazoa; phylum Chordata; class Mammalia; order Chiroptera; family Craseonycteridae; genus Craseonycteris; species Craseonycteris thonglongyai. Next base: position 27,100 of record PVKE010010769.1, on the reverse strand, counting down.
CACTCTCACACCCCACCCCCCCAGTAAGTGACACTGAAAGAGCCAAATACTATATGATTTTAATTATATAATACTGCGGAAAAGGCAAAACTACGGAGATAAAAAATATCAGTGATTTTCAGGAGTTAGGGAAAAGAGTGGGATAAGTAGGCAGAGTACAGAGACTTTTTAGAACTGTGAAAACATTCTGTATGAAAATGTAATGGTGAATACATGTTATTAAGCATTTGCCAAAACTCAGAGAGCCTGTAACACCAAGAGTGAACCCTAATGAAAACTCAGAATTCTGGGTGATGAATAATTAGAGATATTTGCCATAATTTGGTAGGATCCAAAAAAGCTAAGCTATTATTACCACTCAAAATTGTGACTAGATACTGTTCAACAAATGGTAATTTTTCACTTAATAAAACAATATGCACATATTTCCTATAAGTATATGTAAATCTACCTCATTCTGTTTTAATTTTGTGATGTCTGCTTTTTTGATTTGAACCAGTTACTTAGTCTTAAAGTCTCAGTTTCCTAATACACTCACAAGATAATAATGCGTATCATACACATGATAAATTGTAACCACTGAATAAATTCTATAATTATATAAAAACATGTAAACCATTTAGCCTTAATAGTATTATTGTTATTAACACATTAAAAGTATTAAATTCTAATAAAACATTATAGACTTTTTAAGTAGTATTGTTCTCTAATTTCAAGAAATATCAGAATTGATACTTCCAATTGACTATAATGGCTATATAGTTCATGGAAATGCTTCTACCACTTCGTCTTTATTAGTATGCAGATGCTACAAACCAGGTAAATAAAAGACTATTCAACTGTAGTTGAAACATAAATGCAAACATTTTAATCCTTCATTAAGCCTATTTTAAAATATACTAAAAATATTTCAAGTCACTAAAAGTATAACTCACCTAAAACATACGTAAACTGTCTCTCTTTACCTTTTCTGAAAGTATGTTTTGGTAAAAATGAATGCATGTTTGTTTATGAAATAATATAGTTGGGCTATGTAACGTATTTCCTCCCTATAAATTTAACCTCAGTTTGAGAGCAGCAGATTTATTGATTACATATCATCAGTGCTGACATATACAGAGAGAACATAATTTCATTTTATGGGCTGCTATACTATTAGAATTCATTTTATGAAATGGCTATTGTTAAGTCTTTCCTTATAACCACTTGGAAGAATTTTGTTTTACGTTGGAATAATATTTTCTTATAGCACTTGTTTTTTTAATGGCATATCATTTGTGAATAATTTTTTAAAGATTTATTTTACTGGTTTTGACAGAGAGAGAAAGACAAAAAGAAACAGAGAGAAGGGGGAGGGCCCAGAGCAGCCTCCACAACTGTATGTCATCAGTTTTCAACATAGTTTCATTCCACACAGGTGAGTGGGGGAGGGGGGAACTGGGCCAGGGACCTCCCACATGGGAGGCATGCCCCCTGAGAGCTGGGGGCAGAACCTGGGGCCTCCCACATGGGAAGCTCTCCTTGGTGAGAACTGAACTGGGGGCCACACCCCAGTTCAGCATATGAGTCCACATTGTCTGGGGCCAGGAATCAATCCTCGGGCCCTGGGGCTGCCCTGAGAGCATTCAATCTGCTGAGCCATCCCAGCTTTCCCTGTAAATAATTTAACAATGTCCTCTTTGATGTGCTGTAGTTGGGATATTTGGCAGAATTTATCAGGTTCATCCAGGTATGTATTTAATCTCTGCACTTGAAAAAGAGTTTCACACACACACACACACACACACACACACACACACACACACACACACATCTCAAAACCACAAGTCATTATTTTGGGAATTTATTTCATCTGGCATTATTTTAAAAAAGCCTGTTCCTAAAGTTTCTAGCCTCAAAGCTCCAAAAACTCATAAACTACCTTTGGATCAGCCAAAATCATGGTGCTATTTGAAAAAAGATTTTAAATTTGCTGTTTTAACACAAAGGGAATACTCACTCTGACCATCTTGGGAAGAATACCAATACTGCCCTAGAGGTTAAATAAATATCTCTGCCTTAAATGATAACATGGCAATGAATAAACTAAATTTGAGGTGGCAGTCATCTTAAGTCAGTCCTGACAATTCAAAAAACATGGTGATGATGCCTCTCTCTTTTATAAAACTATTTTGAATTTTTCACCCAATAAGTGAAGTGATTGAGTAATAATCAAAATGTCAATGCCTGAAATGACGTATTCTGCAATGTGAATTTTAATTTATTTTGGGGCAAACTGCACCCCGAATCTGGTAACATTCTCAGCTGAATGAATACTGACACTTCCTCTTATTTATCCAGCTCCATAGGTGGGAGAAAATATTCTATTAATTTTTATTGAGTTATAATTATTATTTTAAAAATTGTACATATTTAGTGTTTACATCTTGATGAGTTTGGACATATTCACATTCTCCAGATACCATCACCACAACCAAGGAATATGTCACTTCCAATTTTTTTCTTGTGCTCCTTGGTGTTTTTGGAAGGGTAGTGTTCTTTGTAGTTGTTGTTTGTTTTTGTTTTGGTAAGAACATTTAATATGAGACCTAGACTCTTAAGATATTTAAAAATATACAGAGTCCATCAGAAGTAATGCTTTTTTTTAAGTAGTATAGTGTGTTTCAGTGTGATATTATGTTACAGATATACATGCTTATGATTTTATAATAAAAGATTTGGTGTAGATACCAGCTCATAAAAAAGAGCTGTTACTTCTGTCGGACCCTGTTCGTCCCTGATCTTAAACATTCACCTTCTCAACTCTTCTCTTCTCCCTTTTCTTCTTCCCACCCTTATTTATTTCTCATTCCCTAACCCTCCCTCCAAAAAATCACACACACAAGCACACACACGCTTTGCAACTTATTGTGAGGTCATTTTTTGACACTAACAAAATAATTACTAAACACCATTTTATTACCTGGAGGTAAGTGTACTAAAATATATGTTTACAAATAATAAAACCAACATTAAGACATAAAGAACCAAAATGTGGGTAATTTTTCTGATAAGAGAGATATTAAATTTATATGAGAATACATCTAATGACATTTCATGATATACACACATATTTTTTTAATATTATTTAATATATTAATATTATTAAGTCCATATGACTCCAATCTTGCATGCGTAGGAAATAAAACACACATTCTAGAATTTCTTTGTCCTGTTTATGTTGAATTCTTTATAGAAAAACTAAGCCAAGAACAAAACGTTCTCTCTTTTTGATGAGTACTTGATTCTATTTTAAAAGGAAAATCCTTCCTTTCAAAGAGCTGTAAAATAGAATTATTTAAAAAATAACTCCATCTGGCTTATAGTGAAACATCATTTAAAACTGTAATGTTCAGTCTAAAGTGTTTTACTTGGTCATGAAATAAATGTGTACTACACATTTATTCATACTACATTATTTCAATCAGGTTTTGCATCTGGTATTGAGCTTGATATATGATGATTACAAAAATCTATATACTGATAGCTCTCTCAGGAGCACCAATATTGGATGCACAGTATTTGTTTAGAACCAGAAAATAATGACCAGCTTAAGGTGCCCTTGTTCTTGATGTTACAAATTAATCCCAGAATATGTATAATTAATATATAACATTAATTTACTCTTTATGTATTAATATAGCCCTATTTGCTATAGCCTTGTAGCTGTGTCATTTCATTTAAAGCCATTGTCTAGTAGACTGAAACTTGAAGAACAATATGAAAGCCCTCTGGTGATATTCCCCTGCCTCTCCCTCACTGTTACATGTATATATAACATCACTAGGAAATCCCAATCCAGTAGCATGCACAATTCAACCTTAACCTTGGGGTTCTTGTAATTGATGAAGGTCTGGGATCAAGTGGTACATTCTCTGCCTTGGTTAAGTCATCTGTTGGAAATAAATAACCAATAAAAATACACTGTGATTCTTCTGTCTGGAATCCTCTTTGGTTTGAGCAAAGGCTATTAGGAACGCTCTTTTCTGTCTCTTTATTTCTCATTACTTGACATAATAAAGAAAATGAAATATATTGAGTGGATGCCTGTCTGTCTCCCCTGCTCTCTTTATTTTTCAATTTCTTCTGTGAAAGGGGGAAAAAATGAGAGCCCAATAAATATAGAGGGAATTCAGCCTGTGTTGTTGCTACACTGCACATTTTCTTATAGCCTTCTAAATCGTAAAATGGTAACAGCAAAACTAAATCTTGACATGTTGATAGCTAAAACCATAGTGCAACATGGCACATCAATTGCCTGTTATGTTTTTGAGAACCAAAAAATATTCTCTTCTGTACCATTAACATAAATCATACCGGTGAAAACATTTTAATACTTCAGGTGTTTTTCTTTTGTTGTGGTTGTTATTGTTTTGGTTTGTTTTCAGAAGGCACATTTGTAGATGTCAGTTAGTGAGGGAGAAGAGAAATCAGATGAACTATAGATTTGCTGTAGAGGTATGCACGCAAATCAAACTCAATGAGCTTGTCAGATAAATATTTAAAATTAATCAGAATAATGACCTGACATATGACTTTTTAGGGTTTCTCTTTTTCCCATGATGCAGAACAATGTAGTGCTGTATCATAGTTGCATGTTTTGCTTTAAAAAAAAAAAAAGCTAGTTTCTGAAGACTTCTGTCATCCTATAGCTCTCCAGTGAGTTCTAGCACTGTTGTAAACAAGGAAACACACTAAGTTTAATAAACCATAAGTAATAATCCACTGGAGATCGTTTTTTTTAAATATTGAATGACTAGAAAAATACTGGAAGTAATATTTGGTTCCAGGAGGCAGATATCAATTAATTTTTTAAACATATATAAAATTAACAATATTCCTGTTTTTTAATATTTGGGAGGCTAAATGAACATGGTACCCGAAGCAAACAAGGTCAAGACTTCAGCATCCTCTCTGCTAACCACAAGTGGTTGATTTTATTCAAAGCTGCTTTATCCTTTCACTGGCAGAATATTTTAATCTTTAAAGGTGGCAGCAGCCTATGTTTGCAACTCTTTCATTCTGAAAATGAACAGAGCTCTATAAAACCCACAAGTTCAAATAGGGTAATTAGACTTTGAGTGGTGTTTCTTTTTCTTTTTTTTAAGATTTATTTTATTGTTTTTTTACAGAGGCAGAGAGAATGGGGAGGGCCCAGAGCAGTCTCCATAGTTGTACATCATAAGTTTTTGACATGGTTTCATTCCACACAGGTGGGCAGGGGCTGCACAAGGCAGAGACTGGGCTGGAGGCCTCCTGAATGGGAGGCACGCCCCTTCAAGCCAGGGGCCAAACCTGGGGGTGAGAACTGCACTGGGGCCTTCCACATGGGAAGCACCCAGTTCAGCATATGGGTCTGCATGGGCCAGGACAAAGATTCAATCCTCAGTCCCTGGGGCTGCAAAGTGAGTTCTTAACCCACTGAGCCATCCTGGTTTCCCCTAAATCTGTTTCTAATGTGATCACTTAATATGTTGTACCAGTTTATTGGTAACATGTTTATTTTCTTAGTGCCCATTTGACCCTCCCCATTACTCTTGTTGTCACTGTTGTCTCCTTTTACATGATGTTTTCTCTTATACCAAAACATGTTTTGTTACTAGATATTGATATAGCACAAAGTGTTAATGCATAATTAAATTCAAGCAGTATATGTGATATCTCTCAATCATGGTTCACTGAGACTCCCTGAATTTAATGTCCTGAACCCCTTTCTTATGCAATCTTAGGTTTTGGTACTATAAATAAGGATACAGTTACTTCAAAGAAAAAGCTTGCAATTTTTAGTTACATAAAGGAAGTTACTCAAATATTCATAACCCAAGGCCAACAAACACAAATGTCATGTAAAAAATGAAAACAAAATTAAAAGGTGAAATGTTGGCTGGTTAAGAAAACACAGTATGACAGAAATATAATCAGTGGTGCACTGATTAAAGAATGACCTGTTTTTACGTGGAAAGTTAGGAGAAGGAGAGGGAATTCCAGGTAGAAAGACCATGAATAAAATGTATAGAAGTTCACAAGAATACCATCTGAGGCAGCAAAAGTAACATCATTTTGAAACATAGAAAGACAATAGCAAATAGCAGTAAATAAATTTGGGAAGGAATGTTAGAATGATACTAGAGTAGAAAAAAGGCAGACCACAGAATTTATATTATTCACAATGATTTAGATATCTAGCGAAATTTGAATGAATGTTTTAAGGAAAGAATTAATATGATTCCATATGAACTTTAAGAAGTAAAATCTAACATAAAATATTAACAGGTGGAGATGCATGATGCATAACTTCTGTTTTTTTCCTCAAATAACAGTCCTAAGAATCACCCTAACCTAAGGAATAAGAATGATTTCCTAGGCCAAGCTTGTCTAACTAACAGACTGGAGGCCACATGAGACCCAGGACAGTGGCCCAACACAAATTCATGAACTTTCTTAAAACATTATGAGGTTTATTTGCAATTTTTTTAGCTCATCCACAGTTATTGTTAGTATATTTCATCTATGCTCCAAGACAATCCTTCTTCTTCCAGTGTGGCCCAGGGAATCCAAAAGATTAGACACCCCTGCCTTAGACCATCATTTAGTGTTTGCACAATAGTGTTGACCAAGTAATATGTCGATATTTATCCTCTCAGTACACAACTAGCAATACTCACTGACAAATGTCTAGGCTTCATCAAGAGACATACATTTCACACTCGATCCCTATATAAATGAAACTAAAAACTAGTATATGTATATATTATAGATACATTATATATTATATATAACATATACACTACACTATAGGTACATAGCTATATATTATATATACATTTATATATAACATAACATTATATTTTTTCGATATTTTTATGGTACCTAATAAATATTTATGGATACATATGCATGGATTCTTCATTGGTTATTGAGAAATGTGTTGTTTAAACCAAGGTGTCCTTCAACAGATAATTGGATAAGAAAGATGTGGCATATGTATATAATGGAATATTACTCAGTCATAACAAAAGATAAAATACCGCCATTTGTGACACCATGAATAAATTTTAAGATTATCACTCTAAGGGAAATAGACAGAAAAAATTGAGAACCATAGTATTTCACTCATATGTGGGATAGAAAACTGAAAACAACAAACAAATATACAAAAAAATCAACATACAGTAGTATAGTGGTTACTGGAGGAAAAGAGAGGAGAAGGAAGGTAGCCAAGAGTAAAGTGGATCAAATATATAGTGATGGAAGATTTGGCTTTGGGTTGTGAGCACACAATGCAATATATAGATAGTGTATTATAGAACTGAATACTTGAAATCTATGTAATTTTATTAACTAGTATCATCCCAATAAATTTAATTTTAAAATGTTTTTTAATATTTTCCATATTTTTTTATTTTAATTTCTCTTTTAGTTATTGACTTCTAATTTTATTCCATTGTCTTATGTGACTTCAATCCTTTTATATATATTGAGGCTTATTTTATGGCTCAGAATATGGTCTAGCTGGAGAAAAATAGCCCAGGTGTTTTCAGAGGAACGTGTATTCTGTTGTACGGTGAAGTGTTCTGTTGATGTTTGTTAGACCTGTTTATGTTTTTAAATTGTATTATTTTGTTCAAATGTTCTATACCCTTATTCATCTTCTGCCTAATTCTTTATTATTGAAACTAAAGTATTGACATCTCAGAAGATATATTTTTTTCCTGCAATTGTTTCAGTTTTACTTCTTATATTTTATATTTTTATTTATTTATTTTATTTTTGACAGAGAGATAGAGAAAGATGCAGAGACAGACAGAGAGAGAACTGAAATGGAGGAGCTCCCAGTTCAGCACATGGTTCCTCACGGGCCGGGGCCGGGATTCGATCCCCTGGTCCCCGACGCTGCAAAGTGAGCGCTTAACCCACCGAGCCATCCCGGCTTCCCCTAATTCTTATATTTTAGAGCTTTGTTGTTAGCTACATATATGTTTAGAATTTGTATCTCTTTTTTTTTTAACTTTTTTTTTTTTAATAATTTTTTTTTGTTTCTTTTTGACAGATATATATATATATATATATATATATATATGTGTGTGTGTGTGTGTGTGTGTGTGTGTGTGTATATATATATATATATACACACACACACACACACACAGAGATAGAGAGAGAACTGAACTGGAGGAATTCCCCAGTTCAGCACATGGGTCCGCACAGGCCGGGGTCAGGAGTCGATCCTCTGTCCCCAGCACTGCAAAGTGAGTGCTTAACCCACTGAGCCATCCCGGCTTCCCTTGTATACATTTCTGATGAAGTTGAACACTTATATTGTAATAAAATATTCTTTATTATCTCTAGTTGTATATTTTTGTTTCAAAGTCTATTTTATTTGCTATTAGTATAGCTACTCCAGCTTTCTTACAGTTGCTATTGGCATGATATATCTTTCCTCATGCTTTTAATTTGAAACTTTGAATATTTGATTCTAAAGTGTGTCTCCACTATATAGCATATAGCTGGACCATGTGTTTTTTATTGTTGTTGTTATTGTTGTTGTTTTCTGGTTTGTTTTGATCTAGCCCAAAATCTTCTATTTGTTTTATGAATTAATTAACTTTTCTTAATGTTATTATTGATTATTATTGATAGAGCTAAATTTATATTTACTATCTTATCTTACTTTTGTCTGTTGTCCCATGTTTCTCTATATCTTATTTATTATATTCTTTTGCACTAAATGTATATTTCTATTTTAACATTTAAATTATTTAATAATTTTACTCTCTATATTTTAATTATCTTGTTTTCTTTGAAGTTATTATATGCTTCCTAACTTTCCAAAGTCTATTTTATACTTATAGTAATAATTCTAGAAAGATTTAGAAAAATTACTTTTATATAGTTCTATCCTTTCACTCTAATTGTGACATTATTGTTATTTATATTTTCTACATATTTAAAAACCCCAGTAATGTATTAATTAATATAATTTTACACCCTTTAAAAAAGCTAAGAGGAGAAAAGAGAGCAAATACTTATTTATAGATTGTGTTATAGTAACCATTTTTATGCCATGTCTGCTTATCTTCATTTGTTCCTGTGGATTTGACTTACCATCTGGTAGCATTTCTTTAATCTACTACTATAGGAGTCCCTTAATTATTCTTCATTTCTTCACTTTTCATACCATGCTACAGATAAGGTAATTGTTTTAAAAGGCACATATGATATTTCCTTTCACTATTAATATGTTTTCAATGACTCCTTTTTTTTATAAACTTTATCAAGCTCTAATCTTAGCATAACAGCAAAGGTCTTCATAAACTCATCTATGACCAGCTCTTATTCATATTCTACCACTTCTCAATTACAAGTACTGTACATTGGACAAGCTGAAGGTAATATTTCTTTGAGTTTTTGTATCTATTCCTTCCTCTACCAGAAATGCCTTCTTCCTATTGTCTACATGCTGAATTACATTAGTCTTAAAAATCCTGAAAAAATGTAACTACAAAAAAAGACCTTGTCATCTTCATTTAATATTGTAATAGGTACCATATTATAATAAATGTTTCTTTTTCACCCTCTTTGAATGTAAAATGCCCAAAGTTCAGTGTCTTTGTGTGTGTATATGTGCACGTGTATGAGTGTGCATGATTAAATATCAGATTCTTGATACATTGAATGGTTGAGATGTTGCTTAATAATTTTTTAAAGTGCAAAAAAGAAAGAAAGAATATGGGAAGACAGTTTGAGCTTATATGATTATAAGAAGAACATGTGAGAAATATATTTTATTATAAAATTAGCACATATACAATTGGTTCTTACAAGAACATGGTAGTAGCCAAAGAAACATCAGGTCTCATATATTAATATGTAATAAATAAATAAATAAATAAATAAATATTAGAAGCTTTTGCTTATTTTATACCAATTTATACCAAGTTTTACAATACCAGATCATTAAAATAAAAAATGTTGAGACACTAATTCTTCAAACTATTAGATACACATCTCCATGGACATTTTAACCAGTATTTTCAAATTCTTATATCAAAATCACACAACTATTTTCTCTCTATATGCAAAAAAAGCAGTTAAAAAATTTCAAAAAATTTATGGTGAGTTCTAAAGCTATCTATGAATTAAAGAGTAGTTTACCTTTACAAAAGATAGTCTCATAAAGTTTAATTTCAATTTAAAACACATCAGCTCCAATTTTCAAAGAGTTAAGAATAAAAATATAACTAAGATAAATGTATTTATAATATACAAAATTGCACATAGCAATAAAATGTAATAGGTCCTGTGATATAAGTATAGGGCAGTGGGCACAACAGAGCAATCAATTTTACTTTGAAGAAGTAACATGGACTAAGGAAAAGAGCAAGAATGTCCCTTGGGTAATGATACTTAAGATACCTCTGAAGGGAAAGAGTTCATTAGAATTCACCATAGGAAGCAGAGTAGCCCAGAGAGTGCAAGCAACTTGAACAAAGATGTCAAAATTTACTCTCCCTGGTGCCTTCAGAAAAATGTAAAGTAATATATTCAGGGAAAAGGAGGTCAAGGTGATGGAGTACAGGCCTAATATGGTGATGAAAATTGAGGCTAGAAAGAGAGGCAAAGAGAAGACTAAAAATAAAGGGCCTTGAATAGAAGGTTAAGCATTTAGGTAGAACTACTAAATTATTTTAAATAGAGTAGTGTCATCATTAGCTTTCTGTTTTAGAAATATTTCCCAGGCTACATGACAAAGAGACAACTGGAGGTCAGCAACACTAAGGAAGCAGAAGAAATAAAGGTAAAAGATTTTTCCAGTATTGTAGGCAATTAATGAAGGACTATATCAATTAACTGGAAACCAGGAGATGATTACATATAAGAAATTACTAGGGGAAGCCGGGATGGCTCAGTGCGTTAGCGCTCACTTTGCAGCGCTGGGGACCGAGGATCGAATCCCGGCCCCGGCCCTTGCAGACCCATATGCTGAACTGGGGAGTTCCCCCAGTTCAGTTCTCTCTCTGTCTCTGTATCTCTCTCTCTCTCTGTCAAAAACAATAAAATAGTAATAATAATAATTATTATTATTATTAAAAAAAGAAATTACTAAAGGAAGTAGGATCAGTAGATCATAGTGATATATTGGTTAATATATTTAGAATAAATCCTAGTTTCCTGAGTTTGATACCTGGGAATCTGGCCTAAGTGTTAAAGAATGACTTAATTTTAGATCTAGAATGGTTCATGTAGTCTAGCCTTTTTATTTTAGAAGTGTAAAGTATATAGATTTTAAATGATTCGCCCAAGTTCTTGCAGCTGTTTGTCTAGTCCTAGAAGGACAGGAACATGATTCCTAATTATCATTTCAGCACTTTTTCCAACATAGAGTACAATATTCAGATATTCACCGCTTTTTCAATTTTCATGCCAGGCAAGATGACATAATGGAAAATAAAATAGATGGTGTTCCAGCTTCCTAATTGTTCCATAATAGGATTTGGAGGCTATGTATCAGACAATGACAGATTTGCCATTTGAAGATGTTATCTAAAATTTATGAGACAATTAATATAATATAATCATTTTATTTTTAGGAATAAAGATTCAAATTTCATTCAATTTTGTAACGTTAAAAAAACATGACACTTTTTCTCGGTGATATATCATTTATCATTGGATATAAAGAAAGAGTGAAGTTTTATGTTTAATAATAAGGCAACTCTCCTTGTGTAATGTCAGATAAGAAAATTTAAAAATCAAATCGCTTTCAGTTAATTGTCTTGATAACTTTGCATGTATCAAAATGACTATGGATCAAATTTTAAAAGTAGAGAAGTGTTAAGTGTAGGCATTTTGGAGAATAGCTAGATAGATTTGTGTGTGTGTGTATACATACGTACTTTTTTTTTTTTTTGGTCCCAAGAGAATTTTACAGACGTAAAAATAAAGATAAGAAAATTTTTGTATGTCATAGATGCATCAGAACCAGCAACTAAAATATGACACTGACACTACGTGTCTAAGTAATGCCATCTGGCTCAAGTCCTGATTACTCTCTGCTGCTTTTCCTATAGATGGTGTTTAGGGGTAAACACCATCTTCTTTATTGTTAAACTGCCTCACCAGGTCTGCTTATGGAGCAAAATGGAACTGGTAAAGGGGACATTTTCTATATTTTTAGATTTAAAAATTAATTCATTTTTAAAGTAAGAATTTTATTAAAAGTTCTTACTCTATTTCATGAACCTTCCAAAAATTATTCTTTTTTCTATTTCTCAGACAAAACTTCTTTATCTTCATAGGCTTACTCTTCCTATGATTACAAGAGTGATGTGTTCATTCATCTGGACTTTAACCACAGCCTTGCACTCTGACAATATTTGTCTTTAGAGCTCCTTTTCCTCGCTCCAAACAAGTAGCTCCTTTTAAGTCAGTCTCTTTCCAAAAGCTTCTGTCAGCAAACATATCTTCCAGACTTGAAGTTAGTATTTTTTTTTTTTCTTTTTAACCACCATACAGACACCAGTTGACTATAAAGCACTCAAGGTCTGAAGTTACCCTGTTTATCTTGATTCTTTTATTTTGTGACTCCTTAACATTTGAAGCATTGAATAATCACAGACATAAATTTCAAATGAGGTAAAAATTACTTCTAAAAGTAATGAATTCTTTTCATTTTGTTCCTCATTCCCACTTTAATTCCTTTTGTGGCCATGCTTCATCTAACTCTGGCATTTCCCAACATAGGGTTTAATAGGAAAATACTGTGTATCACAGGCCTGGTGTTAGACCCTGTTGAACCTAAAAACTCATGGAAAATTCAGTTAGTTTTGTCCTTTGTGGATAAAGCAATTTGGCTGAAAATGTTGTTCTAAACTTAAATAGAGGCTATGAAAGAAATATTTAAAAATATTGCAGTACTGTATGAGAACAGATAAATAAGAACCATGCCATGGCTTGTAATAAAATTTCAAACCTAACAGGAGGCCCTGTGGAGGTAACCTGGATAGAAATGGATGTTTCTGAAATGCCTTTACTCCTGAACTGTTGAGATTAGCTGGTCTGGAATTATTTCTTAGCAATCTTCAGCTCCCCTTATATTATTCCCATAATGCACATTTTACATTTAAATTTAATCCCTTTATACTCACCATCACACTGATACTAATAAATAGCATTTAAAATCCTTTCAAGTGTAGAACTATCAATGGATTAATTATTTCATAAATTCATTCCATAAATACATACCATATGTCTAATATATGGCAGGTTTGTATAGAATAATTTCCAGGAGGATTTACAGATTAAACAAAAACAAAGCTCAAAAAGTTAAATAACTTGCCCAAGGTCACATAGCCAGTAGTTAAACACATGGTCAAATCATACCAAAGTCCATGTGTTTTTCATTCCACTCCACTGACCTCAAGGAGTTCCTGGTTTAGTGTAGGAAATGTACAACCAAATAAATAATTTAAAATACAGCACAAGAAGGTGTTTTGCTATAAAGTCCCTTTGAATATCCTCTTTCCCTGCAATCCTTATAAATCCAAGAAATATCACTTAAATGTCTGCTAAAGTAGATGAAGCCCGAGTAGCTCATGAAATTCACTTGTAATATGGTATAGATGTAGATCTCTTTACTGATGGTTTAAAATGTAAATATGTTTTGACTTTAATTCTGACTTTTAAAAGAACTGATATTTTTACTTTGAGAGTCTCAACATATAAATTTCTGAGCACCCTTCTGGCCACCCTTGAAGCAAACAGGCTGAGAGGCCTCTGCCAATCTGATCACTTTCAATTAAGAGTCAGATTGTACATGGGGAGAGAATGTTAGTTAAGGACTCATTCCAGGGCAGCTTGAAAAACAGGTCTCATCCTTGGCCATCCTGCTGCTATTGTCTGTTCTAAGCTCTACAGATAGAAGTTTCTGCATGTCTTTTGCTTAATGAAAAGATTCCATCTATTATCCAGAACAATCACTATCAGAAAGCACTTCTGTCCCTGCTTAAATGTTCTTGTTACCCTACTGTGCACAGAATGGTCAAGAATTGAAATCTTAAGTCTTTTCTCTGTTCTGAAAGCTTCTCATTTTTTATTCCACTGGTTTGGAGAGGAAAATGAAAGTGCGTTAAGATTTAGCTGTTTTTATTGCATTCTATATGTGTCTCTGCTTCTGTATAAAGTTCACTCACTGAAAAGAAAATAGACTGTAAAAGCTTTATGTTCAAAACTACATATATATATAAATTTATTATTATTCACCAGACATACCTAAGGGCTATAACTTAGTTAAATATAAAAAGGAAAAAAAGCATGGAAAAGAGGAATGAAACAGTTAAGAGTAGGAGAGTCTTCAAGATGTCATAGAGAAGAGTTGCATGAGAGATCGGAAAAAAACAAAAGGGAATTTTCAAGCTGAGAAGAGCAGAAAAGGGAATTCCAGATCCCTGAAATGGCATGGGTTTAGATACCGGGAATTTTAAGATTCTCTATCGTAGTCTGACCTCCGGGAACTCCAGGAAGAAGAGAGTGAAGTAGTTGAAGATTGAGTAGGTCGAGGTCAATTTGTAAATACCATTCTAAGGAGACTAAAACTTCACAACAGATGTGATTTTGATCATTCAGGATGAAAACATGAATGAAGGCTAAGCAGTAACAGAAGAGTGTTGCTGGTTCTATGACTAAAAGCATTGATCTTTATTTATTCATTCTAAAAAACTTTTGCTCACCTCCCTCCTAAACATTTGCTTCCTGGAGGAAAAAAAAAAATCTTTTCAATTATTTACAAGTTAGATAGTTTATCCCAAAGAAATTTTCCTACATAGCCTCCACTGTAACATTTTTCCATGCAACTTACTCATAAAATTAGAGGCATACTACAAAAACAGCAAAGCACCCAAAACAGAAAACAGGAAATTCTTCTTAAGGTAATGTATCATTAACTCATGAAATTCACCACTGCCAGAGAACACTGAAGTGGCTTAGAATATTTTCAAATGAGGTCATAAATTTATATAAAGTAAATTAGATTTTAAAGTCATAACTTTATAACAACTCAAACAAAACATAAATCCTTAGGCAGCAATATCCAAATTGATCAGCAAATATATCAGGCACTAAATTGCCTTCTGAAATTATACTGTAATTTAATAGCTTTTGCATAAAATTGAAAAAACATCTTTGAAAGTTGTTTATTTATGATGCCTGATTATCTTTCTATTACTTTGTTAAAATAACTGACATTTGTGCTGTACTGTTGACAGTCTACCATGTGATTTGTTTACATAATTGTAAGATGTGACCTTTATAATAAAACTAATTTTTTGTATTTTACAAATGATGAAATTAAGACTAAACATATTCAATGGTTTGCTCAGATGTATATGCTAACATAATAAGTGAAAATTAGGAAAACAATTTTAGAATCTAATTTTTTAAAAAATGTTAATATCAAATTTTTTAATTGTTATATTTATCGGGGTGACATTGGTTGATAAAAATTACATAGGTTCCAGGTGTATAATTCTACATTACATCGTCTATGTATTGCAATGTGTGCTCACCACCCAAAACATTATAAGTCATTTTGTGAGAATGTACAACCTAGATAAATGTACATATTAACTAATTCTACAAATCCAGAAGATTAAGTATGAGAAACCAATTTTTTTTAATTCTATACAAAATATTATCTTAACTAATATCAATAGATAAAACTTGAATTTAAAAGACAAATTCAAAATGCAGATGACAGGTTAAAGATTTATATCTATAATAGAAATAAAAACTGAAAAGAAAATGCTTAAAAACTACATTAATTACACCTTTTAATGTGGCAATATTTAAAAACAAGAACAATAATACCTATTGCTGGTTGCAAAGTGAAGGTATATTGTATGTGTTTATGTCTCTGTCAGAGTCCATTAAAACAAATTAATATGTATGCCTTTGACCCAGCAATTGTACAACTGTTGGTCCATCCCATTATAATAGAACCATAATATCTAAAAATACATATAATAATATGCCTATTAGAAGGAAATAAGGGTAAAATGAGTGCAATGAGTGAAGGATTTTTGACTAAATCATAGAACATGCATAAAATATAGTATTTTATATCCATTAAAAATACTAAGTGGAGCTATATACTACATCAAATGAGTCAGTGTTTCTACACAGTATTGTTAAGTGAGAAAACCAAAATGCAGGAAAGTTTTATCTTTAAAAAATAAAGAAGAAAGCTGTATTTGTATAAATGAAAGTATGTTTATACATATTTGTATATTAATACATCAAAATAGAGCAATATGAGCAGTATGTACTGCTGAGGATTATAATGTAGGATATGGAAGACAGGTAATGATTTGAGTAAAAAGAGAAATTGTTCAAAAAAGTATTCAAGTAAGATAGGAAAACATAAAACAGTCTACTAAAAAGGATTATTTATATATCAAATTATGAACCAAAATTAATATTGATAATTGGTGCTATTGTCACTGTTGTTTTAAACAATAATTTAGCATCTAATGTTTAATGTATAATATAATAAGTAGATTCAGTTTGGCTCAGAATGAAGCTTTAATGTCAATGCATGGTTGAAGTTCATCATAAGGACAGGTAAAGTATATAAAAAAGAGGTGAAACATATAGTTTAAAACTGTATACTTCTGTCATTTGACATCAGTTTTGTCATTTTATTATTATTTTCAAATAATTTATTTTATTGTTTTTGACAGAGCGAGACAGAGAGAAGGGGGAGGGCCCAGACCAGTCTCCATAGTTTTATGTCATTAGTTTTTGACATAGTTTCATTCCACAGGTGGGCATGGGACCATCTAGGGTGGGAACCGGGCAGGGGACCTCCCACATGGGAAGCTCACCCTGGTGGGAACTGAACTGGTCTGGGAAGTACACCCCAGTCCAGCATTGGGTCTGCTCAGCCTGGAGCTGGGACCAGGGCTCAATCCTTGGACCCAAAAGCTACCATGTGAGCACTCAACCAACTGAGCCATCCCCGTTTCCCATTTTATTACCGTATTTTAATCAAATATTTTGTTAGTAGTTTTACTTATCACAAAAATCAATACAACTTTCCATGTGTCTATATATTTTCCAGAAATAATTTCCTTTACCTTGTTTTTATGCAATATTGAGGCTTTTACCGGTACATTTGTTTTAATAAAATATTCTAGTTTGTGTATATATCACAAGTTAAGATTTAAATGCTTTTACAATTCTGTTGCATCAACTGGATCTTTTCCTTATATTTGCATCATGGGTAGAGAGAACATTTCTTCTTTAAGCCTTTAGCACACACTTCAGCTACACCCTATACTACCTTATAGCAGAAACTTTTTTGGGTGGGTCCCTGAGATTTAAGTTATATTTTTCATCCATTTTACTGATTTTCATCCCTCCTTCTCCTGACTCCCACATACTTTTCTTAAAGATATCTCTCTTTTGATCTTTAAAATTTCCCTATTTACGACTCAAATAGGGTAGTTCATTTGATTTACAGTGGCAGCTTTTGTTGTTAGATTTTGTTTGTTTGTTTGTTTATTGTCTTTAATTTCAGGCAGTCTGATACATTTTCTCAAAGGACATCAATTTGGAGAATGAAAGTGTTTGATTTAGTTTGTTTCTAGGAGGGGGTGTTAGGGCTTTTCTATGTGTTCTGATTTGAAAGCATATGGTAGTATTACTTCTGTGCCTTCAAACTTTAGTGAAATAATAAAACTGATCCATAAGAATTTGAAAGAGTAAATATTAGAAAGCTCTTACTAAAGAAATGGGTCATGACTATGAAATCTATATGTAACTGAGAACAACAACATATCCTCTGAAATAAATAAAAATGGATTAGAACTTATCTCCAGAATAATATGACTCTTACTCACATTTTATATGCTTACCTGGGTAAAAGAGAATTGGGATGACATTATAACAATAGAAACAAATTTTATCCATCCACAGCCCACTGTACTAGCAAATCAGATTATCAATGATTATGATGTTATGAGTTTTCACTTTGTTATTATCATTTTATAAAATGGCTAACGCAAATAATATGTATATTAAAAAAGAAGAAAATGATAATTGTGTCCTCCAAATTTATATGTTAAAACATCAACTCCAGTGTTATGGTATTAAGAGGCAGGGGTCTTTTAGTCATGATTGGACCACGAGGGCAGTCTTCATGAATGGGATCAATGACTTTATAAAAAAAGACTCCTATAACCCCTTCTGCCATTGTGTGGACACGGAGAAAGGACCACTGTCTATGAATAAGGAAGCAGGCTCTCACCAGGCACTGATCTGTCAGTATCTTGATCTTGAGTTTTTCAGCCTGCATAAGTGTGAGAAATAAATTTCTATTTTTTATAAGCTACCCAGTCTATGCTGGCTAAACTTACTAAATCTATAGCAGTTCAAACTGACTAAGATCACGCCTCTTTTACTTCCTGAAATTCAAAGGCAATGCTATGTCGAATCAGGCCATGTTTTCTTCTCTACTATTTAATCTGCACACTTATGCATTTATTCTATACAACTCCATAAAAAAACAGTCTCCTTAAAAAATGAAATCTACAAAGTGCCCAGAATATACACTAAAGACTTTGCTGCTATGTTTTTATAAGGTAAGAAAATTTTTTGACCTGAAGAATGTGGGTATAAAGAAAGGAACCACATGTTCTAGCAATGGGAATAAAATTCTTTTCATTAACATTCTCAAACTCCAAACAACACATTCCGCTGCATCGCAGATGTATTGATTAAATTGCAGTCATGAATTAAAGTGACAATATTATTTTTTTTAAGTGAATGAAGTCACAACACTGTAGAACTTCTTGTCATAAAATAAATTAATAGAGGTCTCCAGGCAAAAGAACTTTGAAGTCTCTAGATATATGGTCAAATTGAATAGCACTCAATTAATTTGTTTACTACACTAAAATGTTTGCTTGAATTTTAATATAGCAATGCAAAAGTGACCAAGAGGTCCATTACACTTTTCAAATCAATAGTTAATGTTTAGAATGGAAAGAAAAATTTATATCATAATAATTGCTTTCTGTTTATGTTTTTTTTCCCTCTTTATAAAAAGATATGCTCAGACTTGCATTATGCCACATGGTGAATCTATGGAAACCATGGAATAGGAAAAGCTATCAGATTAATTTCCATAGAATACTGATGTTTAAAAAACAGTTAAGATCCATGAATCTTAAAATGTTTGGTCAGAAAATCTAAATTTCTCATAAAACATTAAAATAACTGTTTCTGCTAATATGTGCAAGTGTAGGGGGATAGATACAGATGAGAGATGCATGGTAATTTTGACATTTGGCCACTTCTTGGTGTGCTGATTGGGCCAGTGGAAGCAGGTGTTAAATAAAAATTGAACACATATGTGCATATTTATACCCGTAAGTGGATGACAGAACTTCTGGTTTTCATTTATACAACCTAATGTTTTGGCCTGTTATCAGTTTACCACCAAGTTTCAAGTGATAATTATCACTCATATATGAAGTGTGTGTGCCCACATCACAGACTGAAAACTCAGACCGAGGACTAAGTAAGCCTGGTATATCTGAACGATGTCATCCTGTTTCTCAATGTGATTGTCTCCTCCATCTCTAAACAAACAGCAGTCTCAATGAAATCATCAGCTTTTGACCTCCAACAAACAAAAAGTGGTTGGTGTTCAGAGGGTTAAAAGATTTTATCATATGAATAAAGCTAATTTCTCCAAATACATGATTTGTTGGAAATAGTTTCAGTTCCCTTTACAGGAAGAAACAACATTGAAGGTATGGTTTAGTCTATCTTAAAAGCCATTGTCATTGCAACTTTGGAACAATGAATAATAATCTTTTTTATTTATTTGCTAAACTGTCTTTTTCTTTTCCTACACTTATCCTTAGCTTATTCTTATAATTATTGTAATATACTTTAGAAAACATGAACTGTTGTGATAACACAAAAATATTTTGAAACATCATTGAAGAGAATTATAGAAAATCTCATGATTTCACAATGGAGACATTGATTGTCTGAAAGAAAAACCCACCTACATAAGGTCAAAATGGTTTACTTAGCTCATATCATTTTACTGTGAAACACAAAACTTTCCTGAAGCATAGCAGAATCTCAAATACGTGACTAAGCTATTCCCTAAAAATAGAAGTGGCTCCAATTAAATTATCAGTGAGGCAATAAGTCAAAACCTTCTTAGAGTTCATGATCATATGATCTATGTGTACAGAGAATTTTAAAAATAGAAATTTGGTTTAAGAGACAAACTGTTTCCAGAACATTTGTTTATGAGCACAGTGTTGAGGGGGGGTAACCTCCTTACTCTTCCCCCTACAAGTTGTTTGCTTTGAGTATCTGTGCACGTGCACACATGCACATGTGCGTGCAAGTTTGTTGTGTTTATCTTGTAGGTTTTACTTCAGTTTGCACAGATCAGAGATGAAGAATTAATGATCAATTTAATGGGGACACTGTATTTTCTTCTATAAGAGCTGCACAATTACATTACAGAGCAATGACTATCTTTTTTATCCAGTTAATTTTTACTGAACCCTTTGCAAATGATTGAAATATCCGTGGCTCTTATGATAAAGCATATAAAAGTATTCTTATTTTTAAGCCTGACATTTTACTATAATATCTGCAGTATTGCAATACATTAACAATTAGGCAAGTTAACATGACCTTATTTTCATATATAATGAAAGAATCCATTTTATGTGTAGAAATACAATGAGATTAATTCATTTTTGAGGTAATATAATTCATGTAGAATTTTTTATCATTAGCTATTATATATCCATTAAAAACAGGAAAGGAGAATCTTCTGTATAATAGTAGTAGATATTGCATGATTCATAGATAAATCCACTAAATATGAAAAAAATCAGTTTATTTATACTGTTCAGTTTTCCTTGTATGTTCATTTTCATAATTAATTTGACTTATTCAAGTGCACTTTCAGTGTGACTTGGAAATTAGAGCCACACATTTGTGTTTCAGACACTTTTAAGTTCTGGGAAATTATATCATTGTAACTATATCAAAAAACCATTCATGAGCAAATGTCTTGCGAAAATTTTGTTCTTTGAGAAAAATGTTAAAAATATTGTAACTTTTCCTTTAAATTCAGAGGAAAATCAAAATACATTGCAGGCATGAAACAAAATTATTAATATAGCATTAAAAAACAAACAAACATATGCTCAGCAAACTTGTATGTTACGTTAGGTACAAGAGAAGATTATCTTGGATATTCTCTCTAATGTGTTTTAGAGTCAGCGCTGTTAGAGCAGCATTTATTTTCAACTCTTCTCATGAGCATTTATCAGCAAAGGAACACATTAAACTATCATAACTTATTTGTAAGATCCTTAAAATTGAATTTGCAGAGACTGAATTTTTAAATGAGGAATAACTCTGAAACACTGATTTCAGTTTAACTATATTAGAAAATATCTCTTCAGTTTTGACTCTTCTTGATTATAATATATGCCATTTCCAAAGAAAGGCATCTAGAAGACTTGCTTTAGAAAAATGAATGAGGGTCTGAAAAACTGTATATTACTTTAGCACATTAAAGTTAATATCTTAGACAGAAATAGACCAAAGATTTGCCGTTGTTTGTTTTAAGACATTGGGAACTAGCTAAGACACTCAAGGCCTACACATATTACCCTTTTAATTATGAGAATACCTCCATGAGATTAATGTTAAGCTAAAGATGTTTTTACTTTTTCTACCTTGACTTGTTCTTCTCTTTGCAGCATTCTTCCTGGGAACTTTGGTCCATATTTTGCTGGAATTAATGAAACTACTAAATTAAATCTACTTCTTCAGTATTTTACGAAGCCCTTCATTAGAGATTTAGAATATTTTTGAAATTTAAAAGAGACAACAAATATTTTATTGCTTTATACCTCAATGTATTTTAAAAACTCACTGAAAATCCTTTAGGAACTGACTTTATTAATTGGCACAATTTGAATATTGCAACAAAGCAAGGTCTATATAAATCTTAATAAAGATTCTGGGCTTTTTCTTGGTTCTTAGTAGGTACTTTTAAATTTCTTGGTATTTGCAAAATGATTGGAGTGCTTTTGTTACTCATGAATCCCTTAGATCACATGTGAGTTAGTGATTTTTGCCAATCATGCCTATGCAATGAAATCCCAGTTATGACTCTGGATGCTCAGAAGAGCTTCCTGGTTGATGAGAGCACAGATATCCCAGGAGGGTTACATTCCCTGATTCCACAGGGAAGTATATGAAAGCTGTCTGTTTAGTCCTCACTCTATGTGTCTTTTTATTAGCCAGTTCCTGTTTTGTAACATTTGTAATAAAATAAAATCATGAGTATAGCACCTTCCAGGGTCCTGAAAAAATGATCAAACCTGAGGGGAATCTTGGGAAACCCCAGGATGTGTTGTCAATTGGTCAGAACTGTACATGGGGTCCTCATTGGCATCTGGCATCTAAAACTAGGGCAGTCTTGTTGGATACTTTGCCTGTTTATGTGTGGTGTCTGTACTATTTCCTGATGGTTAGTGCCAAAATTAAACTGCAATATACCAGTTGGTGTTAAAACAGGTATAATATACAAGGGGTGTTAAACAAACTATAAAATTCTGGTAAGGAAGGGTTTATTGTATTTTATAGAGACATTTTAATTACACTGAAAGAAGAAATTATAGAGATAGAAAATTATAGACAGGAAATAATAATTGAAAAAGTGTTTCTAAGTGCTAAGGAATCATTTTCTAGGTAGTACTCAAATAGGAACCATAAAAATATTTAAATTTCTCTCCTCATGAGGAAAGATATTGAGAGGTAGACTTTACTTCAAGTGGTGATACAATTGGAAACATATGAAAATAAATGAATTATCACCATTTCTCATATCCCACATATAAACTAACTCAAAATTGACCTTAAACCTAAATGTAAAATCTATAGCTAGAAAACAAAGGAGAAAATTTTGTGGCCGTAATTTAGGCAATATTGAGATATAACTTCAAAAGTATGGTCTATACAAAGCAAATAAATAAGTTAAATTTATATTTGCAAAAACTAAGAACTCCTGCCCTTTGTAATATACTGGTAATAGAAGAATTAACAGACAAGACACAGTCTGGGAGAATATTTGCAAATGAGACTCGTAGAGGTTCTTTATTTAGAATATATTTAAATACACTCTCAAAACTCAATGAAAATGAACAAAAATTAAACTTCAGTAATGAAGAGAGACATATATATTAGTAAATGTGCACATGAAAAGTACTGAACATCTTTATTTTATTAAAATAATTACTGCCATAATTAGATACCATCAAAGGTTAGAATGGTTAAAAAAAAACTGTTAATAATAAGGATTAGAAACAGCTGGAAATCTCAGATATTATTGGTGGAAATGCAAAATGATAGTCACATTAAAAAATATTTTTGACTTTTTCTTAGGAAATTAAACATATGCTCACTTTATAATTCAATGATCTAACTCTTAAGTATTATCCAAGTGAAATGGAAACTTACATGCACTATAAAACCTATATGCAAACATACCTAGTGGCTTTATTTGTGATTACCAAAGCTTAAAACTGCAATTATCCTTCAGCTGACAAAGAAATAAAGTGTGGTATATCTAAGCAGAATACTATGAAGCAATTATAAAGGATAAAGAAGTGATTCCTAAATAACCAAGGATGAATGTCAAATGCATCATCCAAAGTGAAAGAAGCCAGTCTCAAAAATATACATATTCTGTGATTTCTTTTATTGTATTTGCTCTTTAAAATTAAGACATTTTTAGAGCAGTTTGAAGTTTATAACAAAATTGAGAAGAAGGTACAGTGATTTTCCCCATACCTCCTGGCCCAACCTATGTATAGCCTTTCGCACTATCACATCCCTAACAGAGTGGTATATTTGTTGCAATTAATGAGCTTTCATTGACAAATCACAATCATCCAAAGTTTATAGTTTAATGTTCACACATGATAGTGTACATTCTATGAGGTTTGAAAAAATGTATAATTTTATATATCATTGTGGTACCCTACAGAGTATTTTCATTATTCCAAAAATCTTCTGTGCTCTGCCTATCCATCCCTCCCTTCCTGATGATTCCTTTAACATGACATTCTGGAAAAGGCAAATGGATATTTACACATAATAACTATAGTTCCAGAGACATGCTTTTATAAAGTAAAACCAAAATATTAATGAAAACAAATAATAATAATGGTAACAATAATAATAACTCCACCTTATATTTGTGCAATGTATGATTTTGAATAACTATTTTATTATCTCATTTATTCCTCACACCTCTGGGAATTTCTGTGTATATGAAAATCATTTTTTCTTTAACAAAATTCCACTATAAACCAACAGGTTGCCTCCACCTCTGCATTACCATTTTATATCCCTGCAATCAATCAGCCAGTAGAATCTTACATAATAAAAAATAATTTATAGTAACAGTAGCAATAAGGATAGAAGTAATTGATAGTATCAATATGTTTTATTCTCTCACTGTACAACAACTAAGGAAAAATGACTCAAACTTTAAGAACAAATGCTCTCTTTGCACTTTGACTAAAACATAGTCACACACACAAAACACCAAATTTAGTAATGCTGTCCTAAGCAAGTATTAAAACTTAGGAAATGCCATGACTAAAGGTAGGTTGAAAATAAAGCACCATATGTTTTGTAAAGTCTATACGTATGAGCTGACCTCTGACTGACCTATTCCCTGAAGCCATATGCACTGTAATATATTTTCACAATGTCAGCTTTTCAATATCATATGGGTTATTAGAATTTCTGTCTGCAGCAACCCAAACATTTGAGAACATACTGAAGGAAATAATTTAAAGAGAGAGTGAAGAAAGGTTTTTATCATATATAGTTATAACCAGCACTGATTTTAGCTATGCTCAGCTACTTTGCAAGATTTTTAACCTTATCCCTGATTTTTTAATTTGTCTACATTTTTGGAATACAAATGTCACAAAAAACTGAGATTAATATATCTGTGTATGTCTTGCATTTCTTCAAGTAGATTTTGCAAATGAATCTCTAGCAAAAGCTAGAAAATTACATGAATATATACATATACATGAATATAAACAGCACTGGTACACTGGTATGTTTATGTTGCATGTGTTTACATCAATTTTTTTCCATGATCATCTATGGGATTTCCATAATGATGTCATTTTAAGGATACTAAGAAGCATACACCTTCTAGCAATGTAATTAAGTCACTAAACAGGATGATACTTAAACATACTATTAGACAACATGGCATCGCTATAAGTTAAGTGTTCCAACATCTGCAGCTCTGAAGTTAATCATGACTCCAACAAGAACATCCTTCTAATGTGCTGCATGACAGAGGCACTAATTACTCATCAAGTGACCTTACATCAGACAGCGCTGCCCCTTCTTCATAACTGCTGGAGTGGTACAGAGCAGCATAGCAGTAGCAACAGCTCTAAACACTGAACCTGACAGGGTAAGTATGGATTACTGAAATTCTAAGAGAACTGCAGTTGGGAACTGATACTTGAATTGTTTCATGAGTAAGCACCCAAACTTACTCCACTGATTGATGGGCTGCAGCAGTCATTTAACAGAAAGTATTTTTTAATTTTAACTAACAGGAACTAGGTTTTTCTTGGTAGTGGAGGTATGAGTATTTGAGACTCCTCCTTGCATAATAATGAAATTGAGATGTTAAGATTAGTACTTTCCAGGAGCCTCCCCTTTACCATGAAGGATATAATCCAGTATTAGAGAGGTTATCTCCAATCATGAAACAGATTATCTACCCTCAGAAACAGTTAACTAGTTTAAACAGACTATCATGCTGATAACACACTTACTTAAAAATATCGTCACTAACTTCTTCTATGTGCCCACTGTAAGAAATTTGGGTAGAGCGGCTGCCACCCGAGCTACGGCCTATGCGCGCAGGGCTTTTGGCGCCCCGCCCACCGGGCCTCCACGGCGCCGCTGCCAGCGTGCAACTGGGCTCTCAGCGCCCCGCCCACTGGGCCGCTGCGCATCACTGCGTGTGCGCACCAGGTTTTGGTGCCCCGCCCACCAGGCCGCCCCGCAGCGCCGCTGCCTGCTCACTGGTGCGCTACAGGGCTTTTGGCACCTTGCTCGCCAGGCCGCCGCAGCACCGCTGCCTGTGCGCGGGACCGGCTTTTGGCGCCCTGTCCACTGGGCCGCGGCAGCGCTGCTGCCTGCTCGTGAGTGCGCAGCTGGGCTTTTGGCGTCCCGCCCACCGGGCCTCTGGGGCGTTGCGGACAGCGCGAGCAACTGGGCTGCCTGCCGGGTCTCCGCGGTGTCATTGCCTGTGCGCGGGACTGCGCCGCTGACCAGGGCCTCTGCCAAGCCCCAGCCCATCCAAGGGCTGCCCTGCGGGCGTGCCTTGCAGATACAATTGAAGGAGGGGCAGCCAGGAGGAGGAAAGACCAGAGGTCCTGCGCACTGCCCGCACTGAACCATCAGCCCCCCTGCTGAAAGAGGAATCTGCTATTGTGTCTCAGGCCCGCCCTAGAGCCTACTCACATGCCCCACCCCTGGCCACACCTTTACTACCCTGCTATCTAACAGCTAAAACAGCAACCTGAAGTGCCCCAGGACACAGAAGCTGTCTGCTTCCCCCAACCCTCTCCCAAAATCTCCTTCTCCCACAACTGAGTCCAAAAGAAAAAATAAAGAGAAGCCCATCTGATAGGCAAACCCCCACAGGGAAAACAGACTCATGCGTAAAACAAAAAGAACCACATCAAACACAATGCACATCTCAGAATCCAAAGCCCCTCCAGAAGATCAGGGGCAGTCTTTAGTAAAGGACCTTGCACACTTGGAATCAAATCTAAGTGAAACAGAATTCAGGGCTGCATTAATCAAGACACTCAGAGACCTCACTCAATGCTGGCAAAGTACCCAGACACAGTTAAATGACCTCAACAAGAAATTTTCTGAGCAAAATGAGTACTTT
>PVKE010010768.1:0-41768 GCA_004027555.1 Craseonycteris thonglongyai | reverse complement strand
CAGTCTCCATAGTTGACATTAGTTTTCCATATAGTTTCACTCCACAGGTGGGCACAGGGCTGCACAGGGCAGGAACTGGGCCGGCAGCCTCCCACATAGGTCCCAGCAAGAACTGAACTGGGGCACAGCACAGTTCAGCATGTGGGTCTGTATGGGCCAGGGCTGGGATTCGATCCTCAGACCCCAGGGCTTCAAAGCGAGCGCTTAACCCGCTGAGCTATCCCAGCTTCCCCTAATGCTTTACTTTTAACAAAGTAGAGAAGAGCAGGATAATGGGATAGCTCAACAGGTTGACTGCTTGTCTTGCAACCACAAGATCTGCAGATCAAATCCTGGCCCTGGCCCGTGCAAACCTATATGCTGAACTGTGGTGCAACTGGTAACTGCTGGGATGGTGGTGAAGGTTCTCACCTTCCATGCAGGAGGCCCTCGGTTAAGTTCCTACCCAACACAGTCCCACATCCACCTGTGTGGAATTAAACTCTGTCACAACTAAGGATTTACAACTATGGAGGCTGCTCTGAACCCTCCCCATTCTGTCTCTCTCTCTTACACACACACACACACTTCTCTCAAAAAATAAAATAGATCTTAAAAAAAAAAAAAGATGTCATCAAGATGGCAGCACAAGAGGAGCTCGTGAAACTTCTGGAAAGAGCAACAAATTGAACAACTAAAATCTAACCAGGGAATCCCTAAGCAACACACAGCCTCAGTTGAGAGACCCATTCATTGCAAGAAAATACCTAAAGGCCAGAGAAAAGGAGGTGAGTGAGAGAGAAAGGAAGAGAACTGTGCAGAGATGTGCTGTGCAATGCAACCCAGAGACCTACCTGGTGAAAGAACCAAAGACCAGCAGAGAAGAAACTTAGGTGGGACCTGGGAGCACAGGACTGAGGTGCAGAACAAACCTGGGTAAGTTGGAGGCTGAGAACTAACAAAAGCATAGGCATGGGCAACTGGAGCATGACATCAGCAACAGGAATGAAAGAAAAGTGAACATAGCGTGAGTGGGCAGCTGGATAGCAACGTGGGTAGCAGGAGCTCAGGCCAGCTGCTGCAGCATGGGGTGAGTGGCTGGAGTATACGGCTAGAAGCTGGAGCAAGAAGGGACTGGCCAGAGTGTGTCGGTGACCAGAACATCATGGCATGAGTGCCAGAGGCTGAAGTGGGGTGTGGACCTGAATGAGGTAGGGCCCCAGCTGGAGTACTGCGTGGCTTTGGACATAGAACCAAGCTATTTCCCTTTGCTCTCTCCCAAAGTTCACCTCCCCCAGCTCTGGCCAGTGCCTGTATTCAGTCAGCCATAGCCAGGAAGCTCTATTACCCTGTGATGCAAACAGACCTGAGCCTTTTCCAATAAACCCCACTCCCACCCTTTTCGCTGAAACTGGCAGAGGGATCCAGAAAAACTGAAGCAGGGGCATGGCAGCTTCTGATTGCAGTGGGATCTCAGAGGCATAAAATACCATTGCCCACCATATCCTCCCAAAGAGGAGGCTCACAGAGACCCAGGCAACTTAGTCAAAGAAGAGTGCCCACCTTCTAGGAAGTCTCCCACTGTGAGAAATCTGAATAACCAAGAGAAAATATTGTAAGACTTTGCAGCAACACCAGACGAGAAGCAAAAGAAATACCTCTTCATATCTACCAGAATAGAAATACCCCAACAGCAGTGAGTGCTCTAGTGAACAAAGGTGCTCAGAAAGAAAATGGAAAATCTCCAGAAAAGGAACTTAAAGATACAGAAATTTATGAACTAAATGACACAGAATTCAAGATTACAGTTCTAAAAACACTCAAAGAGATCAAAGAAAGCTAAACACAGAAAAGTAACTAGATGTTCTCAAAAAGAAAATCTGCAAGCAAAAGAAATACTTTAATAAGGAAATTGAAACTAAAAAAAGAACCAACCTGGGATACCTCAACAGGTTGAGTGCTTGCCTTACAACTTATAGGTCCAGAGATCAAATCCCAGCCCTGGCCCATACAAATCCAGTTGTGCTGAAATGCAGCACAACTGGTAACCACTGGTATGGCTCAGCAGTGAAGGTTCTCACCTATGTTGCAGGAGGCTCCCAGTTCAGTTCTTACCCTGTGTGGCCCCACATTAATCTGTGTGGAATAAAATTATGTCACAACTAATGATGTACAACTATGGAGACTGCTCTGGGCCCTCCCTCTTCTCTCTGTCTCTGTCTGTCTCTGTTTGTCTATCTCTCTGTCTCACCTTCTCTCAAACAATCAAAATAAATCTTTTAAAAAGTTAAAAAAAAAAAAAAGAACCAAAGAAAAATTCTGGAGGCAAACAACACAATAAAAGAAATGAAAAGTGAAATAGCTAGCACAGGAAGCAGAGCCAACCAGATAGAGGAAAGAATTAGTTAAACAGAAGACATAAATAGGGAAGTGTCACAGAAGGAAGAAGAGTGACCTGAGAGTTAATAGAAATAAAAGAGCTTTAGAAGAACTAACTCTGTTAGAATGAGTAACATAAGAATAATGGGAATCCACATACTTTCCACTGTAGCAGTTGTACCAGCATTCTCACCAGCAGTATACAAGAATTTCTTCATCCCCACAGCCTCTCCATCACCTGTTGTTGCCTGTTCTGTTGATTATAGCCATTTTAGCAGGTGTGGGTGGTATCTTATTATATTTTTGATTTGTATTTCTCTAACAGCTAATGAAGTTGAGCATTTTTTCATATGTTGGCCATTTATACATCTTCATGGGTGAAGTGTCTGTTCAGGTCTTCTACCCATTTTTTACTTGGATTTGTTGTTGTTGTTGAGCTATATAAGTTCTTTATATATATTAGATATTACCTCCTTATCAGAGGTATTGTTTGCAAATATTTTTTCCCAATTGGTTGGTTGACTCTTTGCTTTATTGATGGTTTTTTTTTTCTTTGCAGAAGCTTTTTAATTTAATATAGTTCCATTCACTTATTTTTGCCTTTATTTCCCTTACCTTTGAGAAAATTCTTCGGAAAATTGGAAATGGAGCTGCCCTATGACCCAGCAATCCCCTTTCTGGGTATCTACCCAAAAAACTTGAAAACCTTAGACCATAAAAACATATGTACCTCAATGTTCATGGAAAAAACTAAAGTGCCCTTTGATAGATGACTGGATAAAACAGCTGTGGTACATATATACAATGAAATATACTCAGCTATAAGAAAAGATGAAATACTACCATCTGTAACAACATAGATAGAACTTGAAATTATGCTAAGCAAATTAAGTCATACTAAAAATAATGAAGAACCATATGACTTTACTTGTATGTGAAATATAGAACTGAAAATAACAAAGAAGCAAAAAACGTGTGGACACAGTCAATAGTTGAGTGTAAGGAGGAAGGGTGGTTGGAGAAAAGGAAGGGAGCATCAAATATATGGTGATGGAAAACCAACTGACTCTGGGTGGTAAACACATAATGAAATACATAGATGATGTAATGTAGAATTATATACCTGGAACCTATGTAGTTTATACCAACCAATATTACCCCAATAAATTTAACAATTAAAAAAAGTAAAAGAAATACATAAAGTTTTTAAAAAATACAAACTGATGGGACTAAAAGTTAACATTTGTTTATTTTTGTGGAGAATATTATATTATTATAGAAGTTTATTATATGTTCTATGTTTTGGGACTCTTCTAATATAAATAATTATATTTAAAAATCACATTAATCTGAAAAAGAGGTTACTATAAAAAAATATTGAGAAATATTCTTTAGGAGATACAAGATTGCTTAACAGATTGAGCATTTCCCTTGCAATCATGAGGTCTGGGGATCAAGTCCCAGCCTCAGTTCATGCAAACCCACGTGCTGAATATAGCATAACTGGTAACTGTGAGCCTTACGGTGAAGGTTCTCACCTCCCATGTGGTAGGCCCCTGATTCAGTTCCCATCCTGCATGGTCCCACAGTCACCTGAGTCACCTGTGTGGAATGAGACTGTCACAAGTAATGATATACAACAATGGAGACTGCTCTGGGCCCTTCCCCCTTCTCTCTCTCTCTCTCTCTCTCTCTCTCTCTCTCTCTCTCTCTCTCTCTCTCTTGCATCATCTCAAAAATCAATGAAACAAATTTTAAAAATATTTTTAATTGATTACAGAATCAATACAATCTAGTGTACATGACCATTTATAATTATTTTTAGAAATGCTACAATATCCTTAAATACTTTATCCTGGCCTTTTAGTCATGATTCACTTCCTGGCCTTCAAAAGTATTTGAGACAAGATGACATAAGCTGCTGCAATGATTCCTGGGCTTATTCTATTAGAATTGAAAAGTCTGTTTTCAAGTGGGCTTTTTGCAGAATCTAAACCCTGGTCTTTGAAGTTACAAACAGAGTGTGAGTATAACATAGTTGCATAGGACTTGACATGCCTAGATGTGTAGAAAGAACTTTCAAAACTTGCATTTTCTGCCTTCCGTGGACCTGTTTCACAATTAATCTATGTCCAAATATTAAAAAAAAACTTTTGTTGAAAATTATTCAAAAATTTATGGCACATTGAGGCAGCCTTACATGCTTTTAGAATCTTAAGCTCTTTCTTCATTTTGAATTATGGGAAACCTCAGTTTGTTGAGATTTTCAAGCCCAATTTTATTTTATTTAATTGTTCTAGAGTTAATGCATTGTTCAGAATATTCTTTACAATTTATGTTAATAATAATCACCCAAAAGGCAAAATTAATATACAAATTATTAAATCATTTTGTCTGCATATTTTTTTTGGACAATTACTTTTTCCAAATAATGCTAGCCAATAAGACAATTATAATTAGATATGTTCTGCTAATAAAAATCTGGTAGAGTGCTAGCAATCAAAGAAATCCTTATCTGTGGCTACAGACTCTCTTTAGAATGTCTTTAGACATATATTCCATTTAAATGATGAGAAAATTACTGGGTTTCTTCATAATCACAATACAAATATTTTGACCTAAAATGCAAACATTTTGTCTTATTTCTTATTCCGGGGATGCTGGGGAGCCCTGGCTAGTGCGGCATGTGTCATCCTTAGCAAATGGGTGCAGAGCCTCAGCCACGCCCAGATCAGAGATCTTGAGTGTGCCACTGGTGGTGAGTAGCAGGTTGCCAGGCTTGATGTCCTTGTGCACAATGCCCTGACTATGCAGGTACTCCAGACCATCCACCAGCTGGCAGAAGTACCCGTGGGCCTGGCACACAGGGAATCGCTTTTCAGGCACACTGTCCAGCATCTCCTGCATGCCACACACGCAATATTCCATCACCATATACATCTTCTGCTTCTCCTCATTGTACAGCACATCCACCAGCTGGATGACGTTTTTGTGCCGCAACCTCCGCAGTAGCTGAATTTCCTTTTTCACGTTGGCCTCCCCATTGGGGATCCTACTTTGTAACAACTCTCAACATAAAACTGCTTCTGCGCATGTAGAAGTCAGGTAAACTCATATGTGAGCACAAAAAAAAAATCACTCAAACAGGCATCAAAGTGAGGAGGAAAATACACTTACAGTGTTTTTCCCTAATCTTTTACAAAAGGGTCAACTGTGAACAGAGCCATTATTTAGCAAAACTATGAGACAAAGGGGTCTGCATTCAATGTCCTTCTACCTCATTTCTGAACTCCTTTCCTTTCTCCTCTTCTTTTATAATCCAGATTCGCATGGTTTCCAGTATTGCTTTTCACAGTGTTCATATATACATGTGGGGCTCCCAAGTGATATTTCTTATCTCCTCCACATAAAAAATCTTATTTCTATAGTGCTATCATCTGAGGTAATAGCTGTGGAATAAAGCAATTCCTCACTAAATTGCCAAGGATGAGGAATAACTCTACATAGGCCTGCGCACAAAGGACAACTCACTAAGAGCTGTCTAGACTTCCTCTGCTTGTGCCATGGGCTCCATTCACACACCTCACCTCTCTTGGTAATTGGGCCAATTCTGGGACCTTGAGAATTGCAGAGTTACAAAGCAAATTCAGTACCAAACTCAGAGCCAACTCTATAAAACCTTTTTTTGTAGTTACCCTGACTAATATACCTAGGTACAGGAACCAAGTGTTAGAGAATAGGTTCATGTTGCTCTGAGAATGACAAAGCTATGTATGTTCAAAGCCAGCAATTACTTTGGTGTTTCTCGAAGTGAAAACTGTGAGTGTAGTACTATCCTCCTCTCAGATCTAAAATTTGTTTTCCCAGGACAAAACAAACAAACAAACAACAATAACAACAAAACAGATAAATTGTAATACTGAAAAAATACTTTTTGTAGTTCACAGCCTTGGGAGCACTCTGAAAGTCATAACAATTCTATAAAGCCTATCAGATCTTCAAAGAGAATTAACCTAGAAATTGGGAGACAGAGAAACCATATAGTTACTGCCAGCCCCAAGAAGTCATTCATTTGCAAATAGCATTAGGCAAACCATTTCAAAATTTGTAAGTGGATAACAGTCAGAAAAAGTATGGAAATTATTTTTTAAAGTAGATACTGGAGATGAAATTAAATGGTTATTGTTAAAATTTGAAGCAAAGGAAGGAAGTATCTCCCTAGAATTTATAATAAAACCTGGGTACCTAATGTCTATTATTTTTACAGCTTTAGTTAAAAACTTTAAAGTCTACCTTTGAGAATTAAATCTAAAGTAAAGCCAGCAGGCAGATTATATGGTAAATATACAGATGTTTGGAATGAGGCACTTCTTTTTTCTTTTTATTTATTTTTTTAATTTATTTTTAAAACTTTATTTATTTTAAATAAGCATGACATTTAATTATGATTATTTTAAAGGATTTTTTAAATTGTTTTTGACGAGAGAGAGAGAGAGAGAGAGAGAGAGAGAATGATACAGAGACAGAGAGAGAACTGAACTGGGGGAACTCCCCAGCTCAGTACATGGGTCCAAAAGGGCCAGGGCTGGGACTCAATCCTCAGTCCCTGGCACTGCAAAGTGAGCGCTTAACCCACTGAGCCATCCCGGCTTCCCTCTTTTTTCTTAAAAGTAATTAAGTTAATAAAAGAGGATTGACCAGTAAAAGGACATATATTTGACCTTACTATTAAAACTATCTTTGGAATATTTTAGTTTCCTTCTGTAATGTGTGTGATAAAAACTAATGCACTGTGAAGTGAATTGGAATAGTAAAGAATTTAAGTGACTTTATTTTCCTCTATTATAAACTCATGGTCACCCAATTCCTGCTAATTTTCAGAATAAAAACTTTCATTCTGAGTCATGAGTAAATAAATATCTAATAGAAATTACCATTAGTGAGCAATATTCCATGTTTTATACTGCTACGTGGAAAGAAAAAGAACAGAAATTGCAAATACAAGAGATTTAGATAAGAGCTTCAAGTTATTTCAGGGAAAATTTCAAATTAGTAAACTACTGATCCATATTTCTGCCCCCATGTACTCCTTACCTTAATCACTATTCTTAATCTGTAAAGAAAACCAAGCAATTCAGCTCAAGAGGAAAAGAATCTCATATAATTGAGATGTACTATTGGCTTTAGCCATAACTAGATCAAGGGGTTTAAAAACTGTCATTGGAACTCAATCTAGCTGTCTTTCTAAGTTGGAGTTCTGATTTTTCTCTTTATTTGTTTTGCTCTAAGACAGACTTTCCCCCTTATGATACCCAGATGGCCACCAGCGGCACCAAACTGACATCTCTACCAACCCAGTAATACTAAAGGCAAAACAATTCTATTTTTCAATTGTCTCTATCAAACTCCATAACTGAGTCTCATTAAACCACCATACAACCATTAAATTCATTACAATACTCATCATGGAATTACCACAGTTACCAAGAATGTGGTTGGTATAGAAAGAATGACTTTTTCATATTACTAAAACTTTAAGTTCTAGTTCTTATTATGTGGTAGCACACAGCTAGTTAGTTGTCTGTTGAATCTTGGAATTCAGATATAATAGAATACATACTTAATAAGACTGCAATATTCAGACTTTGAAGGGCAACCCTGGATGTTAGAATGTGTTGACTTAATTTGAGGCCTTAAATAAGTTTCTACAATTTTCAGGTGGACTATAAAGGGGCAGAGAAATGCATACACATTTGCTCAAAAGGTTTTTTTATGGCTAATATCCAAGATGACTGATAGTTTGGTAATCTAAAGAGCACAGGTCTGGCAAATATAAATTCTCTATTCTACATTAAGGTTAGTGCCAGGAAAAGAGTGAAGAAAAAAAGCAAACTTGGAAACAATTCTGAAGGATACCTGATTTTTCAGGACCCTCTTAAACATTTAATGTTTATTTATTTTTTTGATGGAGTAAAATATATAATAGAAATGTTTAAAAACATTGTATATATGACTATGGTTTCTCAAAGATGTCTACATCCTAGTCCCTAGAACCTGTGAATAAGTTAACTGGCATGAAACTAGAGTCTTTGCAGATGTGATTAAATTAAAGATCTTGAAATGGGATTATTTGGATTATTCAGATAGGCTCAATATAATCTTAGAACAGGGAAATAGGAGGGTCAGAGTGAGAGAAGGATGACAACAGAAACACAGGATGGAGTAATGTAGGATTAGGAGCCAAGGATTGTGGATACTCTCTAGAAACTGGAAAAAGCAAGAAAACAAATTCTCCCCTAGAGCTCCCAGAAGGAATGAAGCTCTACCAAACCATTTTAGACTTTTGACCTACTAAACAATAAGATAATAAATATGTATTATTTTTAAGTCACCAAGTTTGTAGTAATGTGTTACAGCAGTAACAGAAAATATATATGACAGAGGCAAATAATGCAAGTGGAAAAAGAAAGGCAAATAGAAACCCTAGATACATAAATAAATAAATACACATGAAAGACATGATCTAACTATGAAACAAATCAAAATGAAGCCATTGGTTAATAAAAGTGTAATAAAGGCAACACCTTAAAGCTAGTAAAATTTTTCTTCAAATAGGCCAGGGGTTATGACTTTGAATCTATAAAAAGGGAAATATAATCTTGGCACAGAAAATTAGCTTGTCATTGAGAAAAGATTATTATAATAATATAAAATACTATGTATTTCTTTTCAACTTTTAGTGTTAACTCATAGAAAAATACAGGACAGTTTGTTGTGTTTGTAGGACAAAATGAAAATTTAAACATCCTTGATGGTAAAAACATAAAAGTTTCACTGACAGAAGGTAGGGTATGGCAACAGGAAGAAAATAAAATTATGCATTCATATCATCATCTTTTAAAAAATGGGAAGTTAAAAGAGCTTGTTTAGAATTAATGGAACAAGAAAAAGAGGGTTATGTATACATATTAGTTATAAAGCTGTACAGCAGAAGAACTAAAAATAATATAAATATCAAGCATATGGAGAAGAGAAGAAAAGATGGGAATAATGTAAGTGAGCTAAACTTTCATTTTTCTTGTGAAATTATAACTTAATTTTAATTTATCAATTCCAGATAGTATCTGTTTATCAGAAAACACTGTTTTGTTAAGCATCGAATATCTAGAAGAATTCATTTCAGAAATAGCTAACAGAGGTTTACTGTGACAATAATAGGACAAAAGGTAAGATAGGAAGAAGAGAATCTTCACTGGTGAATTCTATCATGAATTTAAGGAAGAAAAAGAGGTAATAATCCCACACAAACATAGAAAGTTAACAACAAAGAAATACTTCACAACTCTTTTTATGAGGCTACATTAAGATGATGTCAAAATTACAAGAAAAAAAAGAATAAAATCTTTAAAGAGGGGAAGCAGGGATGGTTCAACAGGTTGAACACTCACAATGCAGCCCCAGGGTCTGAGGACAAAATCCCAGTCCTGACCCATGCAGACCCATATGCTGAACTGGGATGTGCTTCCCACCCAAGTTCAGCTCCCACTGAGGCAAGCTTCCCATGTGGGATTGCCCTGGTTCAGCTCCTGCCTGGGGTGTGTCTCTCATGTGGGAGGCCCCTGGTTTGCCCCCCTGCTGGATACCTGCACTTCATGGCCCCATGCCCACTTGTGGAATAAAACTTTGTCAAAAGCTGATGAAGTACAACTATGGAAACTGCTCTGGGCCCTCCCCCTTCTCTCTCTCTCTCTCTCTCTCTCTCTCTCTCTCTCTCTCTCTCTCTCTCTGTCAAAAACAATCAAATAAATCTTAAAAAAGAATTTTAAAGAAAATACTACAAAATTAAATCTAGTAATGTATAAAAATGTTAACCCATCCTGACAACGGGATTTGCTCTAGAAATGCAAGGTTGCTTTAATATTCAAAAATCAATGTAATTCACCAAATTAAAAAATTTTTAAAGCACATAATCACTATAATAGATACTGCATAAGCATCTGACAAAATTCATGAGCTGTCATGATAAAAATAGTTATCAGTGATATCTATGGAAAAACCTAAAGCTAACATTATACTTAATAATAAAGGAAGATTGAACATTTTTCCCCTGCAACTGAGAACAAAGTAAAGATGTTCGCTCTTACCACCTATATTCAGTATAACCAATGCAAAACAGAGTTAGAAAAAAAACAATGGCATACATATTGGACATAAAAATTCTTTTTTTCTCACAAACATAATTCTTTACATAGAAAATCCAAAATAATATACAACAAAAGCTATTAAAATACATATGAGTTTAGCAAGGCCATAGGAGAATAGGTTAATATGCAAAAATTAATTGTATGTATGTATATTAGCAACAAACAACTTGAAAAATAAATTTTTTTAAAGATTTATTTTTATTGTTTTTGACAGAGAGAGTTACAGAGACAGCAACAGGGAGAAGGGGGAGGGCCCGGAACAGTCTCCATAGTTGTACATCATTGGTTTTTCCACATAGTTTCATTCCACAGGTGGATGCGAGGCTGCACCAGGCAGGAAATGGGCCAGGGTCTCACCCTGGTGAGAACTGAACTGGGGGCACTCCCTAGTTCAGCATATGGGTCCACATGGGCTGGGACCGGGATTCAATCCTTGGTCCTCAGGGCTGCAAAGTGAGCGCTTAACCCTCTGAGCCATCCCAGCTTCCCCCAAAATAAAAATTTTAATTAACATTTTATATAGCATAAAAGTGTGAAATATTTAAGAATAAATTTTTAAAAATTTAGGTAAGGCTAATATACTGGAATCTATAAAACATTGGTGAGAGAAATTATAGAAAATCTAAGCAAGATAGAGAAAAATTGGACCAGAAAACTCAATACTATTAATATGTCACTTCTTCCCAAATTGATGTATAAATTCAACACAATTTCCACTCAAAATCTCTGTACTCTTTGGTAGAAAAACAGTAGCTCTAGGACTCAAAAAAACTTGTCTTGACACTAAGTTCTATGAAAGAAAAACTACCTGTCTTGTTCACCAGGTTCTGTGCTAAAAGAACATAATACCTATTAGGAGTCTGGATTTTCTGATTAGATGTACTTACTACACAGAAATATGACAACAAAGAAGTTTTGGAAACCAGGACACTAAATACACCAAATATTTTCTATCTGCCAGTATCTCTACCCATACCATCAAATCTCCCACCACATCTAAACCCAACAACAGAATTGGCTACATAATTTACAGAGCCCTCAGTCAAAAATTATAAGAATTTTATGAGAGTAATAGTGGAACATTAAAGCAAGTGTGCAGAGTTCTTCTGAGCCAGGGCACCTATGAAGTCACAAGTAACTCTTGCTCCCCAGACACAGCTCACTCAAGCTGGAACAATTATATGCTCTGAAGAATTGTACCTAAAAGACTGAGATTAAGTAAATTGGATAGTGGTGGGCTCTGAACTAATATAGACTTTAAGTTGGTGACCACTTGCAACCATCTGCACTCAGTTCCATAAACAAAAAAGTCCAGTTGTAAGAAAATGAGAGAATGTAGAGGCAATAAGTGAGATAATCAAGATACCATATGACCACAGAGAAAGGCAGAGAGAGAAGCTGCCTGCTGTTGATGATTTCTCAGGAGACCTGAGGGTATAGTTCACTTTCCTATTCTCATGAAGTCCAGCTGTACTTGAAATCCCCTATGCCCTCTTAGAGATAGAACTAAGTTATTGTATATACTAACTTATATATACACACATATCTGCAATTGTTTCTATTTCTAGCCATTTGTGAATATATTAAGGTAATACATAAGATGTCTGACTCTAATCCAGTACCACAATGTTAATTCTAGCCTTCTCTTCTTGCTTATCTGTAATTTCCCTCTCAAACAGTGAGAAACCTGGCTCTTACCATCCACCATCAATTCACTTTTTCCACTATTTTTAATCATTTGTAATTCAATTGTTTATCTTATTGAATTATGGTTATTTACTCCTCATTATGAGTACAGTATGTCTTTTATTAAGTATACGTGTTACAAATATTTTTGCACAGTTGATTGCTTACCTTTTCATTTTTTTTAAAAGAGCTAATGTTTTTTTATTTTGATGAAGTAAAATTTATTGACCTTTTTTTTTCTAGTTTGTACATTTTATGTCCCATCTAAGAAATTTTAGCTTAACCTAGTGCCTCAAAGATCATCTCCTTTATCTTCTTCTAGACGTTTTATAATTTTAGGCCTTACATTTAGACTACTGGTAATGATCCATTTAGTGTTCATTTTTGCCAACTTACTGCTAACAAAACAACATGTTTATTTTTGCATTTGTACTTCTTTGGTTACCCAATAGTCAAATTATATTATTATAGTAAGAAGTGCAACTATCACAAACAACTTTGGAATGCACAACTGACTCTCAGTAAATATACTTCTCAGCTGGGAGAGAGGATGTGTAGAGTATAATAGAGAATCGCCTTCCTAAACTTGAGACTTCAGCACTGTGGACTTCAATGGGTAAGTTTTACTGAGGAAATAGAGCATTTTGGTTAATCTGGTATGTATGTGAATAATCTGGTATATAGGTGAATGGGAGGTGGGTTTAAAAAACATCTACAAGGTATAAACAAGTGAGTTGACAGATCAACTTGTGCATGCTAAACTGTCCCAAATTATATCTTTATGTTTGGATGTCACAATTTAAGGGAAATTGACAAACTAGAACAACAATTTACAAATTGTACTTCAGAGTTCTATGATTCCTTGGCAGTTACGTTGGTCATGCTCAAGTGAAAGTTTTCCAGTTTGTTTGTTTTGTTTTGTTTTCTATTTTGCATAGATGTCTTTTATCTCTTCTAGTGGCTCTGTAGCTTAAGAAAAAGAGTATAAATTGGAAAACTGGATTAAACAGGTACAATCAGATATGAGTATGCTGGATAATATGTGTGAAAGAAGACAGTGTTTGTTGCCTTAACCAAGAGCTATTATCTCATATTCTCTACTAACAGAACCCCAATTTTGTACCAGTAATAATGTAGTAGACACTAGCATAGCTGCAAGGAGTTGCCAGCTGTAGAGATCTAGTCCTCAGCCCCCATTCTGATTGAGTCCTGAGTTATTTCTCTGAGTTTTCATTTCTTGCTTTTATTTGGCCTTTATAATAGCCAAAGAAGGTTGACAGGTAAATGAGTAAATGGTGACAAGGTATGTGATATTATAAGGAGGTCCTGATTCACTTTATTTAAGGCTGATTCATTATTTGCTCCACCAGGTTTTTCACATTTGCATGACTTAAAGGAGACAGCTTTTCTCTAGTTTCTTTAGAAGACAGTTTACCAGCCTTACCAGTCTTAATGAAAAAAAGTGAAACTTATCCAAGGCAAATTTTCTCTCTGTAAAAATGAACTTAGAATATAGCTTTAGTCATCTTCAAAGTACTTTTAAACTTCAGAGATTATGTGCTATTGAACAAAAAACTTGTTTGATCTGATCTAATTAAATCAGTAGTGCCATTTTTATGATTTAGATATACAATCCTGAAATACAATTATTTTGGTTTATTATTAATTTGCACTATGATGAAAAAGTCACCTTTGCTATTAAAAGAACATGCCTAATTTATTTTCCAAATCACAAACAGATAAATTTTATTTTCGGTTTCTTTAAGTTGCCTTTTGAAACATTGTTTCAAACATCAAATTATAAATGCCAGGACTGATGTTGTGACTAATCTAAAATGCAATGATTAGAAGTACAAAATAGAGATGACATCCAAGATAGCAGTGTGAGAAGAGACTCTTGAAACCTCACTTAGGAAGAACAATAAATTGAACAACTATAATACAACCAGGGAATTACTAAGCAACACATACCCTCAGCTAAGAGACCCATTCATCACAAGAAAATTCTTAAAGCCAGAGAAAGGGAGGTGAGTGAGATGGGAACAATGCAGAGACACACTAATGAGCACAACCCAGAGACCTACTGGTGACCAACCCAGAGACCATCAGAGAAGAGATTGAGGTGGGAGAGTGGGAGCACTGGGCAAAGGTGCAAAGGCTGAGAATGAACAAGAGCAGAGGTGCTGGTGGCCAGAGGTTGGGGAAGAGAGCAGGAGCAGGGCACCAGTGGTTGTAGCATGGAGTGGGAGGCAAGAACTGGGAGCATGGCATTAGTGGCTGGAGAATGTGTCCAACTGTGGGACTGAGGTGCAGCCAGCTGGAATGCAGGGTCTGTGACCAGAGCACCATAGGCCAGAGTGCACAGGTGACTAAAGCACAGTGTGGCTGTGCAGGAGGTGGGCCCTAACCAGAATGCTCTGTGGATGTGGATGGGGAGCCTGATCACTTCCCCTTTTTCTCTTCCAAGGCTTACCCTCCCTAACTTTACCCAGTGCCTGCATGTAGTCAGCTGCAGCCAGGGATTCCACATTACCTTGTGCTGCAAATAAGCTTATGTCTCATCCAAAACCTGTCCCCACCTTTCCAGCTGCTGCTAGCAGAGTGATCCAGGAAAACTGTGAAGCACAGGTGTGGGAACTCAGTGGCATAAAATACCACCACCTACCATATTCTCCAAAAGAGGAGGTGCACAGTGACCAAGGTGATTGAATCAAAGAAGAGAAGCCCACATCCTAGGAAGTCTCCCAACATGAGAAATTCCAATAACCAAGAGAAAATATTGTAAGACATTGCAGTGACACCAACTGGGAAGTTAAAGAAAAACCTCTTCATATCTACCAGAGGAAAAGTCCTCATGCCCAGAAAGAGAAACACTAACAGCATTGAGAACCTATTAAACAAAGATGCTAAGACAGTTAATGTCTTTGTTACTTTCAGTTTTATAATCCACCTATAAGTGAGGTCATATGTTTCCTGATTC
This sequence comes from Craseonycteris thonglongyai, assembly GCA_004027555.1. Lineage (NCBI taxonomy): Eukaryota > Metazoa > Chordata > Mammalia > Chiroptera > Craseonycteridae > Craseonycteris > Craseonycteris thonglongyai. Next base: position 26,540 of record PVKE010010768.1, on the reverse strand, counting down.
TTTCAGTCTGACTTATTTAGCTTAATAAGATGGTCTCAAGGTCCATCCATGTTGTCACAAATGAGTGTATTTCATCTTTTCTTATCGCTGAGTAGTATTCCATTGTGTAGATATACTCAATAGTTTGGTGGTTAACTGAAGAAAGGGGAGGAGGGGGAAGGGAGAGTGAGGAGGGGAGATGGGAGTGGGCACCAGCCTTATGGACACTCTCAATAGTTTGGTGGTTACCTGAGGGAAGGGGAGGAGTGGGGAGGGAGAGTTGGGGTGACAGGGGGGGCGGAGAGAAGCGAGAGTGGACACCAGATATATGGTGATGGGAGGAGAGCTGGTGCTGGGTGGTGAGCACATAATGCGATGCATAGGTGATGTGATGTGGGCTTATACATCCGGAAACTATCTAATTGTTACCAATCAATGTCACACCAATAAAATAAAAATTTTTTTTTAAAAAAGATAGAAAATGAAAAATCTCCAGAAAACAGGAACTTAAAGATATGGAAATATATAAACTAAATGACACAGAATTCAAGTTGCAGTTCTGAAAATACTCAAAGAGATCAAAGAGAGACAGTTAAACACCGAAAAGCATCTAGATATTTTCAGAAATAAAATCTGCAAGCAAAAGGAACACTTTAAGAAATAAAACTATAAAAAAAAAGAAAAAGAAATTCTGGAGATAATACAATAAAAGAAATAAAAAAATAAAATAGATGGCATAGAAAACAGAGCTGAAGAAATGGAGGAAGGAATTAGTAAAATCAAAGACAGAAATATGGAAATGTAAAAACAGACAGAAGAAAGAGACCTAAGGGGTAAAAGAAATAAAAGATCTTTATAAGACCATCTGACTCCATTAGAAAGAGTAACATAAGAATAATACATATTCTGAAGGGACCAGAGGAAAGAATCATCACAGAGACTTGGCTCAAACAAACAGTAGATGAAAACTTCCCATATCTATGGAAAGAAATGGAACCTCAAACTTAAGAGGGAAACAGGACCCCTAGCTACCTGAGTATTAGCAGACCTTCTCTGAGGCACATTATTTGAAGATGTCAAAGGTCAAAAACAAAGAAAGAATCATCAAAAAAGCCAGTGCAGAGAATACCATAACCTATAAAGGAAAGCCCATCAGACTGTCATTAGACTTCTCAACAAAAACTCTATAGCCAGAAGGGAGTGGAATCAAGTATTCATAATATTGAAGGAGAGAATAATTTAATCAGCAAAGTTATCCTTTAGATATGATGGAGGACTAAAGACCTTTCAGACTTACAAAAACTAAGGAAATTCAGCACAAGGCCAGCATGTCAAGAAACAATAAAGGAGGCTATTTAACCTGAAACAAGTAAAAATAAATAGGAATAAACTGGGATAACAAAAACATGAAAGGGGAGGAAGCAAAAGTTTAAATTTCCATAGAGAATGGAGATAAGAAGCATCTTCAAGAAAAGAGACCACTGCATATGTGAAACTTTATTATACATAAACTTCATAGTAACTACTCAAAAAATGTTTAGAACCTAGACACATAACAAAAACAAAAAGAGTTTTCTTTTTACAGTTGATCTCTAGTTACAAAGATTTTTGGTCTGAGAATACACTTGATACGATTGGAATGTTCTTGAATTTGCTGAGGCTAAATTTGTGTCCCAGGATATGGTCTATCCTTGAAAATGTTCCATATGTACTAGAAAAAGAATGTATAGTCCTGTGTTGAAGAATGGAGGGTCCTATAAATGTCATTTATGTCCAATTGCTATAATGTATCATTTAAGGCTGCTATTTTCTGCTTGGATGATATGTCCAAGGTTATCAAGGGAGCATTGGGGACCCTTGCCATAATTGGGGTTTTGTCAGCTTCTCCTATTAGATCTGTTAGTAACTACTTTGTAAATTTTGGTGTTTTCTGAGAGACATCATCAAGATGGTGGCATGAGAGGAGCTCTTGAAAACTCTCCTGAAAATACAACAATTTAAACAACTAAAATCCAACCAGAGAATCCCTAAGTAGCATATAGCCTCAGCTGAGTGACCCAAGAAGATACCTAAAGCTGGAGAAATGAAGGCAAGTGAGTGAGAAAGAAATGGAGCAGTGTGGAGACCCACTGTGGAGTGCGACATGGAGACCAACCCAGTGACCGACACAGAGGCTGACCCGAGTCCAGCAGAGGAGAGACTGACTGAGGTGGGAGTGTGGGGGCATGGGTTGAGGTGCAGAATGACTCTGGATGGGTTGGGGGCCTGGAATAAACAGAGGCAGAGGCGTAGATGGCCAGAGCACAGGGTGGACAGAAAAAGCAGGCCTGGCTGACAGTGGCATGAGGCCCCAGTGGGAGTGCAGGGGGAGCATCTGTGGTGTGGTGAGGGCAGCCAGAGCACAATTCAGGAGGCCAGAGAAAGGCACCAGCAGCAGCCAGAGATTAGTGCAGGTGACCAGAGTAAAGATCCAGCTGCCGGCGCTTGGGTCAAACAGCTAGAGCTGGGGGCCTGCAGAGCATGAGGCCAGCAACTGGTGCCAGAGGCAGGTGTTCCAGTGGCTAGAGTGCTGACGCTGGGGGTATGTTGGCAGCTGAAATGCAGAGTGGCCCTCAGTGAGGTGGGGCCACAACCAGAGCACTGCATGGCCTTGGACACAGAGCCTGGCAACTTCCCCTTGCTGTCTCCTAAGGCTCACCCCCAAGGCCTCACCCAGAGCCTACCTTCAGTGAGCTGCTGCCAGGAAACCACCATTACCCTGTGATGCAAACACACCTGCGCGTTTCCCATTAAGCCCTGCCCCCACTTTTCCTGCTGAAGCCAGCAGAGGTAAGTCGCCATTACCCTATGAAGCAAACAGACCCGCGTCTTTCCAAACAAGGCCTGCCCCCACCTGTCCCACTGAAGCCAGGAGAGGGGTCAAGGTGTGACAGCTTCTGATAGCAGTGGGATCTAAGAGGCATAGAATACCATTGACAACCATACCTTCCCAAAGAGAAGGCATACAGAGACCAAGGCAACTGAGTCAAAGAGAAGTCCATTTCCTTGGAAGTGTCCCACCGTGAGAAAATGAAATAAATAAGAGGAAACATTATAAGACACTAATACCAGCTAGGAAGTAAAAGAAAGATACTTTCACACCTACCAAGGGAAGAGTCCTCATGTCCAGGAAACAAAAAACTTCAGCAGTGATGAATACCCCTTTGAACAAAGGAACTCGGAAAGAAAGACAAAAATCTCCAGAAAAGGAACTTGAAGATATGGAATTATATGAGCTAAATGACAGAGAATTCAAGGTTGCAATTATGAAAATATTAAAAGAGATCAGAGAAAACCAGTAGAGCACACAGAAGAAGCCAAATGATCTCAGAAAGGAAATGGAATCTATGAAAAAAATGCAAATAGATATTCTGGAGATAAACAACACAATAACAGAAATGAAAAATGAAAAAGCTAGCATAGGAAGCAGAGCTGACCAGATGGAGGAAAGAACTAGTGAAATCAAAGACAAAAATTTGGAAATGTCACAGAGGGAAGAAAAGAGAGAGCTAAAAGCTAAAAGAAATTAAAGACATCTACAAGAACTATCTGACTTCATTAGAAAAAAATATTATAAGAATCATAGGTATTCCAGAGGGAGCAGAGCACAAGATGGGCACAGAGAATCTACTCAGACAAATAGTAGATGAGAACTTCCCAAATCTATGATAAGAACTGGAACCTCAAATCCAAGAAGGAAATAAGACCCCTAGCTACTTGAATCCTAACAGACCCTCTCCAAGGCACATTATACTGAAGATGTCAAAGGTCAAAGACAAAGAAAGAATCCTCAAGGCAGCCAGAACAAAGAACACCATAACCTATAAAGGAAAGCCCATCAGACTAGCATCAGATTTCCCAACAGAAACTCTACAAGCCAGAAGGGAATGGAACAAAGTATTCAAAATATTAAAGGAGAAAAATTATGAGCCAAGAATTCTATACCCAGCAAAGTTATCCTTTAGATATGAAGGAGAAATAAAGACCTTTGCAGACATACAAAAACTGAAGGAATTCTCTAGCACAAATCCAGCATTTAAAGAAATACTGAAGGAGGCGATTGGCCTTGAAACAAAAAGTAAAAGTAAAAAGGGATAAACTGGAACAACAAAAACATAAAAAGGGGAGAAAGTAAAGCCTTAAGTTTCTAAAGACAATGGATATAAGAAACATCCTTAAGAAAAGGAACCACTGCATATATGAAACTGTCTTTTATATGAAGTTTATGGTTGCCGCTCAAAAAGAACTTAGAACTGGGACACATAAAAATAAAAGACAAGAATACAGAAAAAAATCATAAACATCAACAAACTAAAATAATCAATGGGAAGAAAAAAAGCAAAGAAGCAATCAAAAAAAGAAGAGCTACCAGAAAAAAGAAGATAAAATGGCTGTAGGAACTCTTCATATATCAATCATCACCCAAAATGTAAATAGACTGAACTCACCAATAAAAAGACACAGAGTAGCAAACTGGATTAAACAACAAAAACCAACCTTATGCTGTCTACAAGAGACACACCTCAGTCACAAGGACAAACACAGACTCAAGGTGAAAGGGTGGAAAAAAATACTCCAAGCAAATGGCACCCAGAGAAAAGCAGGTGTAGCCATACTTATATCTGAGAAAGCAGACTTCAGGATCAAAAAGATAATGAGACAAAAACAGACATTTCATAACGATAAAGGGGACAATACAACAAGAAGATATTACACTTATTTATATATATGCCCCTGCCAAAAACCACCAAAATTTACATCTTTGATCACAAAGCTTTGAAATTGGAGATCAACTACAAAAAGAAAACAGGAAAAACCACATATACATGGATATTAATCATGTTATTAAAAAATGACTGGATCAAAGGAGATTAAAAAATACATAGAAACCAACAACAATGAAAACACAACATACCAAAATTACTGAGATGCAGCAAAATCATTAATAAGAGGGAAATTTATATCACTACAGGCCTTTCTCAAGAAACAAGAGAAATCACAAGTAAACAACCTAATATCACATCTTCACGAACTAGAAGAAGAAGAACAAAGAAATCCCAAAGCCAGCAGAAGGAAGAAAATGATAAAAATTAAAGCAGAACTAAATGAAATCGAGAATTAAAAAAATATATAGAAAAAATTAACACAACAAAGAGTTGAATGATGTGAGGTGGACTTGTACATCTGTAAACTGTCTAATTGTTACCAACCAATGTAACCTCATCAAATTTAACAATAAATTTAAAAAAAATAAAAAATAAAAAAAATAAATAAATTTTCACAAAAAAAAAAAAAAAAAATGAAAACTTTAATAAAAGTGACAAACCCCTGGCTAGACTCACCAAGGTTAAAAGAGAAACACATAAATAATCTGAATTAGAAATGAAAGAGGGGAAATTACAACAGATACCACAGAAATACAAAGAATCATACAAAAATACTATGAAGGACTATATGCCACAGAATTTTGCAACCTAGAAGAAATGGACAAGTTCTTAGAAATATACAGTCTACCTACACTGAATCAAGAACTGGATAACCTAAACAAACCAATCAACAGTAAGGAAATTGAAACAATCATACAAAACCTTCCTAAAAGCAAGAGTCCAGGACCAGATGGTCTCACTAACGAGTTTTACCAGGCATTCAAAGAGGAACTAACACCTATCTTTCTCAAACTTTTCCAAAAAAATTGAAGAGCCAATACTGCCCAACTCATTCTATGAGGCCAACATTACCCTAATACCAAAGCCTCGTAAGGACATCACAAAAAAAGAAAAGTATAAACCAATATCTCTGATAAACACCAATTCAAAAATCCTAAACAAAATACTAGCCAATAAAATACAACAATGCATTAAAAAAATTATACATCATGATCAAGTGGGATTCATCCCAGGGGCACAAGGATGGTTCAACACATGCAAACCAATCAAGGCGATACACCACATAAACAGAATTAAAGATAAAAACCATATGATTACATCAATTGATGCAGAAAAGCATTTGACAAGATACAACACCCATTTATGATCAAAACACTTAATAAAATGGGTATAGAAGGAAAATACCTCAACATAATAAAAGCCATATATGACAAACCCTCAGCAAATGTCATACTGAATGGGGAAAAACTGAAACCTTTTCTTCTAAAATCAGGAACCAGATAGGGAGGTCCCCTGTCACCACTGCTATTCAACATAGGGCTGGAAGTCCTAGTCAGAGCCATTAGGCAGGAAAAAGAAATAAAAGTCATTCAAATTGGAAACAAAGAAGTTAAACTGTCACTTTTTGCAGATGATATGATCCTTTATATAGAAAACCCCAAAGACTCCACCAGAAAACTTTTAGAAATAATAAATGAATACAGTAAAGTTTCAGGATACAAAATCAATGTACAAAAATCCACAGCTTTTTCAGACACAAACAATGAAACTTCAGAAAAAGAAATGAAAAAAATGATACCATTGTTATCAAAATAAAATTAAAATACTTAGGAATAAACTTAACAAAGAATGTGAAGGACTTATACATGGAAAAATAAAAGACACTATTAAAAGAAATTGAAGATGCAAAGAAATGGAAGGATATTCTATGTTCATGAACTGGAAGAATCAACAGTTAAAATGGCCATATTACCCAAAGCAATATACAGATTTAATGCAATTCCCATCAAAGTCCCACAGACATTCTTTTAAGAAATAATTTTAAAAATTATCACATTCATATGGAACCACAAAAGGCCCCGAATTGCCAAAGCAATCCTTCAGGGAAAAAAAGATAAGGCTGGAGGCATCATGCTCTCTGATTTCAGTCAATACTACAAAGTGTCAATAATCAAAACAGTTTGGTATTGGCAGAAAAACAGACATACAGACCAATGGAACAGAATCGAAAACCCAGAAATAAACCCACAAATATACAGACAGATAATCTTTGACAAAGGAGCAAAAAATATAAAATGGGGAAAATGGTAAATGGTGTTGGGAAAATTGGAAAACCACATGCAAAAGAATGAATCTTGGACTGTGAACTGACACCATATACTAAAATTAATTCAAAGTGGATAAAGGACCTTCACATAAGATCCTACACTATAAAGTGCATAGAAGAAGGCATCGACACTAAACTTATAGACCTTGGGCTCAGAGAGCATTTTATGAACTTGACCCCAAAGGCAAGGGAAAGAAAAGCAAAAATAAGTGAATGGGACTATATCAAACTAAAAAGCTTCTACACAGCAAAGGACACTGTCAACAAAGAAAAGAGAAAACCAGCTGAATGGAAGAAAATATTTGCAAACAATACCTCTGATAAGGGGCTAATATCTAAAATGTATAAAGAACTCATACAACCCAACAACAAAAAAAACAAACAATCCTATTTAAAAATGGGCAGACGACCTAAACAGGCACTTCTCTCCTGAAGACATACAAACAGCCAACAGATACATGAAAAAAATGCTCAACATCACTAGCAATTAGGGAAATGCAAATTAAAACCTCATTGAGATACCAGCTCACACCTGTTAGAATGGCTATAATCAATTGGAGAAGGAATAACAAGTGCTGGAGAGGCTGTGGAGAAAAAGGAACTCTCATACACTGCTGGTGGGAATATAAATTGGAACAATCACTATGGAAGACGGTGTGGAGATTCTTCAAAAAACCAGGAATGGAATTGCCATATGACCCAGCAATCCCTCTTCTGGGTATCTACCCAGAAAACCTGAAAACCTTAATCTGCACAGATATATGTACCCCAATGTTCATTGCAGCACTGTTCACATTGTCCAAGTCCTGGAATCAACCAAAGTGTCCTCTGATAGATGATTGGATAAAGAAGCTGTGGTAGATTTTACAATGGAATACTACTCAGCAATAAGAAAAGATGAAATGCAGCCATTTGTGACAACATGGACAGACCTTGAAAACATATTAATCGAAAGAAGTCAGAATGAAAGAATCAAGAAATATATAACCTCACTTATAGGTGGAATATAAAACTGAAAGGAACAAAGAAACAAAAACTCATGGACACAGTCAATAGTTTAGTGGTTACCTGAGGGTAAGGTTGGAGGTAGGTGGGAGAAATGAGTGGGAGCGGGGGGTGGAGTAGGGAGGGGGAATCAAACTTTTGGTGATGGACAGTGAGCTGATTCTGGGTGGTGAGCACATAATGTGATGTATAGACAATGTAATGTAGAAATGTACACCTGGAAACAATGTAATTGATATCAATTAATGTCACCCCAATAAATTTAACAACAACAAAAAATACATATAAACTAACGACAATGGAAATACAACATATCATAATTATTAGGATGTAGCAAAAGCAGTAATAAGAGAAAAATTTATATCACTACATGCCTATTTCAAGAAACAAGAGAAATCACAAGTAAACAACCTAAAATTATATTGAAGGTACCTAGAAAAAGAAGAACAAAAAATACCTAAAAATACCTTAAAAATACCAGCAGAAGGAAGGAAATAATAAAACTTAAAGCTGAACTAAATAAAATACAGAACAGAAAAACAATAAAAGAATTTATACACAAAAAGAGCAGGTTCTTTGAAAAAAAATAACAAAATCGACAAACTCCTCTCTAGGCTCACCAGAGAGAAAAGTGAAAGACGAACAACCTAAATTAGAAATGAAAGAGGGGTAATTACAGCTGATACCACAGAAATATAAAGAGTCATATGAGAATACTATGAAGGACTATATGTCACCAAATTTAGTAACCTATAAGAAATAGTCAAGTTTCTAAAAATATAGTCTACCTAGACTGAACCAAGAAGAACTGGATAATCTAAACAGCCTATAAATAGTATGAAAATTGAAACAACCTTTTAAAACCTTCTCCAAAGCAAAAGTTAAGGACCAGATGGTCTCATTAATGAGTTTTACCAGGCATTCAAAGAGAAACTTACACCTTTTGCCTCAAATCTTCCAAGAAATTAAAGAGGCAATACCTGGCAACTCATTCTATGAGGCAAACATTACTCCAATACCAAACCCTGGTAAAAACAACACACACACAAAAACCAAAACTATAGAGTGATATCTCTGATGAACACAGATGCAAAAATTCTAAACAAAATACTAACAAATAGAGTATAACAATGCATTAAAAAGATTATACATCATGATCAAGTTGGATTCATCCCAGGGGCATAAGAATGGTTCAACATATGCAAATCGGTCAATGTGATACACCACAGAAACAAAATAAAAGATAAAAACTGTATGATTACATCAATGATGCACAAAAAGCATTTGACAAAATACAACGTCCATTTGTAATCAAAACATTTAATAAAATGAGTATAGAAGGAAAGTACCTCAACATGGTAAAGGCCGTAAGACAAACCCGGAGCGTGTATCACCCTGAATGAGGAAAAATTAAAACCTTTTCTTCTAAAATCATTAACAAGACAGGGATGTCCCTGTCACCACTGCTCTTCAACATAATAGAGGAAGTTCTATCCAGAGCAATCAGGTAAGAGAAAGATATAAAAAACACCAACATTGGGAGTGTAGAAGTTAACCTGTCACTTTTCCCAGATGACGTGATCGCTTATATAGAAAATCCTAAAGACTGCACCAGAAAACTATTAGAAATAATAAACAAATACAGTAAAGTTGCAGAATACAAAATTAATGTACAAAAATCCATTGTATTTTTTACACAATGAAACTTCAGAAAAGGAAAGAGACAAACATTACCTTTTGCAATCACAACAAAAAGAATAAAATACTTAGGAATAAACCTAACAAAGAACTTGAAGTACTTATACACCGAAAACTGTAAGACACAATTAGAGGAAATTGAAATAGACACAAATAATGGATATTTCGTGCTCATGGATTGGAAGAATCAGCAGAGTGTAAATGACCATATTACTGAAAGCAATATACAGATTTAACACAATTTTTATCAGAATCCCATGAACATTCTTTGGAGAAACAGATTTTAAAAATTATCAGATTCCTATGGAACCACAGAAGACCCCAAAATGCCAAAGCTATTCTACAAAAAAAGAATAAGGCTGGAGACATCACACTGCCCGACTTCAGTCTATACTACAAAGCACGAATAATCAAAACAGCTTGATACTGACAGAAATACAGACACACAGAGAATGCAACAATCAAAAACCCAAAAATAAACCCATTGACAGATAATGTTGTACAAAGGACTGAGAAATATATGAGAAAAGAAAGCCTCTTCCGTAAATGGTGTTGGGAAAATCTGAAAAACCATGTGCAAAAAAATAAATCTAGGCTGCGAACTGTCACCATAATGCAAAATTAACTCAAAATGGGTTAAAGACCTCCACATAGGACCTGAAACAATAAACTGTATAGAAGAAAACATTGGTACTAAATTTTAAACCTTAGGTACAGGGAGGACTTTATGAACCCAACCTCAAAGGCAAGGGAAGTAAAAGCAAAACTAAATGATTGGGACTATAACAAACTAAAAAGCTTCTGCACAGCAAAAGAAACCATCAATAAAGCAAAGAGGCAACCAACCAAATGGGAGAAAATATTTGCAAACAATGACTTTGATTAGGGGCTAATATGTAAAATATATAAAGAACTCATATAACTCAACAAGTAAAAACAAATGATCCAATTGAAAAATGGGCAGAAAGCCTGAATAGACATGACTCATATGATGACATACAAATGACCAACAGACATATGAAAAAAAGCTCAATTTCACTAGTTATTAGGGAGATGCAAATTAAAACCACAATGAGATACCCCCTCATACCTCTTAGAATGGCTATTATCAACAAAACAAGGAACAAGTGCTGGAGAGGTTGTGGAGAAAAAGGAACCCTCATACACTGCCAGTGGGAATGTTAATTGGTACAACCACTATGGAAGGCAGTATGGAGATTCCTCAAAAATTTAGGAATGGAATTGCTATACAACCCAGCAATCCCTCTCCTGGGTATCTACCCAAAAAAATCTGAAAACCTTAATCCACAAAGATATAGGTACACCAATGTTCATCGCAGCACTGTTCACAGTGGCCAAGTCATGGAAACAACCAAAATGTCCTTTGAAAGATGACTGGATAAAGAAGTTGTGCTACATTTATTTACACAATGGAATATTACTCAGAGCTAAGGAAAGATGAAATACTGCCATTTGCAACAACATGGAAGGACCTCGAGACAACTATGTTAAGCTAAACAAATTAGATTGAAAAATATCAAGAACCTTATGACTTCACATAAATGTGAAATATAAAACTGAAAGTAACAAAGAAACAAAAACTCATGGACACAGTTAATAATTTAGTGGTTATCTGACTGTAAGGGGTAAGGAATTTGGAGAAAAGGGAGGGGGCATCAAATATATGGTGATAGAGAATTGACTCTGGGTGGTGAGCACACAATGCAACACATAGACAATGTAATGTAGAATTGTACACCTAGAACCTATGTAATTTTTACCAACCAATGTCACCCCAATAAATTTAACAATTAAAAAAGAAAAGAAAAGAAAATGCCAGCACTGGAAAATAGTGAAGAGGAACATTCATTGTACTGGTGAGGGGGAAAAAAAGGCACAGAATAAAGAACAGTTAAAATGCTATTTCAAATAAATTTGAAAAGATGTAAAAATGTAACAAAATGTTACAGTTAATCAGCGATGATGCTAAATAAGAAACATGGAAGTCATTTACTCTCAACTATATTTTCACAGAAGTGGAAACTGGGAGTCAAAAAGGCTGTGTGATTAACTTTGGACCATATTTCCTGTCACTAGCAAGAGTCTAAAGCCAGTTTTCCTCATTTCCAGTCTCATGTTTAGTTATTGTCTTCCATCACTATCTATAGTGGGGCTAATCACATCTATTATGACCTTTTTGATGATGGATATGAATGACCAGTGTAACTGGTCAGCCATCATTATTCGGGTGATCAAAGTGATTTAGGAAGGTAGGTCCTTTTGTTTCACGCACTTTTTATGGATGGACTGTAACCTTCTTATAGCTGCCCTGGTTTGGGGGCTTTTTGTGTGAGTATAAGTCCAACAACCTTTCTTGTTTTTCATTTCAATTTTTGGGGAAAGAATTAATAGATATTAATCTAGTACATAGAGTTGTATGAGTTAATCAAAGAATGGGGAAATCTCACATTTGTAAAATACTTTGCAAATTGTGTACCACAATTTTAAAAGATAGTCCCACTTTGCAGATAAGAGGTAGAAAATTTCCAACTGTGTTGCAGAGCCAGACTAGAAATGAATTCTTCGGGGAAGCCGGGATGGCTCAGTGGGTTAAGCGCTCACTTTGCAGCGCCGGGGACCGAGCATCGAATCCCGGCCCCGGCCTGTGCGGAACCATATGCTGAACTGGGAGCTCCCCCAGTTCAGTTTCTCTCTCTCTCTCTCTCTCTCTCTCTCTCTCTCTCTCTCTCTCTCTCTGTCAAAAATAAAAAAATAAAAAAATATATATTTAAAAAAAGAAATGAATTCTATCTTCAAATCCAGTACTCTTTCCATATTTTACCTTTTGAAAATCACTTAATAATTTATTTATCTTCCATTATGATGGACATAATTAACTCATATCCAAAAAGAATGTAAGTGGAGACCAAATATTTTCATTATCTATCATTATTATAATACTTTAAAAAAAGCCAAATTTGAACTAGGAAGGTTTCAACATTTATAATGATGTGTATTAGTTCACAACAAACATACACTGAGCACTTAACTAAGCACCATAAGCTAGTATGAAGAACAATCCTGCCGCTGGGGATAATTTGTAAAGTGAAAGCACTAATGTGGAGTGTTATTATTTTTAGAGAAAGCTCACAAATTAGTTAGAGCCTATAAATACCTGGATGTCACTTGACAAAGGCCCAAAGTGGACTCAAAAATGCTTATTTAAAAGAATTCTTCCCAATCACCTACTTCAATAACCACCTCTTTAAGATAAGGAAACCTAGAAGGAATGGGTTAACTGATTTAGCAAATACCAAAACACCAGTTTGTGTCAAAGCAATATACAGTAATTGCTTTGGAAGAGCTTAAAGTTTTAGGACACAATGAGAAGCCTTGAGACATTTGTTTTGGAACACACCCATCCAAGAATCTAACAATTGTTTGACTTGTTTACAGCTAGTAAACATAGAACACAAAGGAAGCCCCTAGTTGTTTTTTTTAATAATATGGGCAATTCCCTGCTCTTCTCACCCTTCCTTTGCAATTATAGAAAAATGACTAATGGATTTATATTACGAGGAAAAATTGGAGCATTTAACATTTCTATTTTTTTTTTTTTTTACAAAAGTGAAAAATACTAATGGCATTGATACAGTCTCTTAATAAAGCTCCAGTTATCACTTTCAACTGGTATGCAGGATATTTCGATCTGGGAATTTAAAAAGGTATTATTTCCACAGCACATTAGTATAACAAATACAAAACACCTTCAGTCAATGACCATGACATTATATAAAATTAATGAAATGTAGAGAAAAGAGACATGATCAGTAAGTGAATGCTTTGCTATTAGTCCACTTTACTCATATCAATGTGTTTCCTCATAATTCAAAGCAATTACAACTATCTGTCATTAACTTTCAGGGTAAGAAATAGAGAAATCCATTACTGAGTACTACTTGTCAAATGCAAATCTTTATTTTTATAAATCAGTGGACCACTGTAGGCATAAAACCCAAGCATACATGATGCTGTTAGCAATTGGATATCTATTTACCTTACAGAATGGTAATTAACAAAAGCATGTAAACAGATATAAAGTACTGGCCCACTCAAATGCTCTTTAAAAAAACTTTCTGAAACTATCCTGGAAAGTGTAAACAAGAGAATAAAAGGAAAATGAGGCAAAGGAGGAATCAGGTACAGAAGGATCTGTGATGATGTCACCAGATTGGTCTCTGCTTACTTACCTTTCCGCTCTGGAAATTAGAGTCTTGACTACAAATGTTCAGTAGGTCCACCAAATTTGGGTATTTCACCATTTTAAATTTTTGAGGATTTGTTTGCAAAAGTACTAATTTAAAATAATAAAATCTCCTACATGGAGTTTTGACTAATTGGCATAAGATACATAGCAAATTATAAACCAAGTAGCAGGAATAAATATTAATTGCAAATTACAAATAACAATTCTCCTTCACTGGGCATCAATAAAACACAATAAAACTGAGTAATGAAGATAAATTCTTTATCTTTCATGATAAAGTATAATTTTCAAAGAAAAATAAAATTACTCTTAAGCAAATATAAAATAACACATGTAAAAGAATTTTATTGAGCTCATTAACTAATGACATAAAAATAAGATGTTATGACAAGTTCAAAAAACATTTAAGAAGTTGGGGGTATTTATAAAAAATATACAAAGAAATGTTAGAATAAGATTGCTGGATTAAATATAAATGGATAATGACCAATAGCCCATAAACTCGGAATTATCTGTTCCACCAGGCTCCACCACCATTTCTACCTGACTGTCTTTGAGTTACCTAAGTCTGGGCCTTTAATGAATAGCAAGTGTTGCTTTGAACTAAGTATGTACATTCCTGACACAATCCATAAATGGATTCTGCCCATTTTATATTGGAAAACATGCTACCCACCTTTGTGTGTGAATGTGTGTGTGTGCACATGCGCACTCCTTTTTCTAAGTTATGGCCAATTTTCTTGTATGTTCTTTCATCATTTAGCTTCTATAGGACCATAATCTAAGTGGGTCCTGAGGAAAGAATGAAAATAGGAACTATATAAAATTGAGTCATTTTAACCAAGCTGCTAAATTATTAACATTAGAAAATTTGAGGTGTGAGAAAAGACTCCATTCTTGTTCTAGCTAACCTGAAAACTTGAACTGTTTTTAAAACTTTCTGGTACTATATCAAGGCCTGCATATACATCTGAACCATCAGATAACCCCCTAGTTATCTCCTAAAAATATCACATATCCACATCACCTGACATCCATTTAACATCACCACCAGATGTAACCAGACTGATTGGTGCACATCTTCCAGACTACCTGGTATTTATCATCCAGACTGTTTGCCATCTGACTAGTGATGATCCTGGACCAATCCTGCAGCCAAGAATGCAGAAGTGATGATTCTCAAGAATGTATTTTTTATTATATAAACTTCTAATTTTTCTTTCTCCTTTGGAACACTTCTGAGTTTTTGCCTAGCTGTGTTTCCTATTTGCAAATTCTGAGACCTTTGAATAAATATTTATCATTTATTTTAAACTAAAGCCTCCCAACTCTTTTTTAGTTTATTTGAGTTCTATGGATTAGGATGAATATTCTAATTGACCAAGAGTTTTTATTCTCCCTGCCTGCTTTACTTAATAGTCATTAAAAGTATAATAACTTTTAAACTCAGATACATAAATTTCATTAAATGTATTTTTTATTGTCCTAGGTTTTTCATTTCTATTTAAATTTGCACATATCCACAGACTTAAGAAAACATTGGGGGAAATTGGGATGGCTCAGTGGGTTAAGCCCTCACTTTGCAGCCCCAGGGACCAAGGACCAAATCCTGGCCCTATCCCATGTGGACCTATATGCTGAACTGGAGTGTGATTCCCATGCAGGAGGCCCCCAATTCGGTTCTTGCCAGGGCAAGCTTCCAATGTAGGAGGCCTCCCGGTTTGGCCCATGACTTGAGGGGTGTGCCTTCCATGCAGGAGCCACAGGCTTGGTTCCCATCCTGCATGCCCCCACCCTGTGTGATCCCGCCCACCTGTGTGGAATGAAGCCATGTTGAAAAACTGATGATGTACAACTATGGAGATTGCTCTGGGGCTTCCCTCTTCTCTCTGTCCCTGTCTCTGTCAAAAACAATAAAATAAATATATAAAAAGAAAATGTTGGAGATGTGCCCATCATATGTGAACACGCTTTGTTAAAGCTTCTTGAAAAATGTCTGAGAGTACCTTCTATGATTGTATTTGGGGTAATGCTGGAGCTCTCACTAGCTTTAGGTAGCAGGGAGAAAATACTTTCAGCTAACCTTTAACTTAAAAATCTCTCTCATTACACAAAATCTATTTCCTCTGTGGTTATTTCTTGCCATTTCACTTTATATCTGCTCTTCCCACTCTATTTATTTGCCTTTCTCCAAGTAAAACCTTATAAAAATCTGACTATTTTTCTGAAAAAATTTTTAAAAGATTTATTAAGAGAAGGTGAGAGTGAGAGTTACCTATTTTATACCCTCTTGTATATAAATCATTTTAAAATGGGAGATAAGGGGAATGCCAGGATATCTCAGCACAGCAGTTGAGCACTTGCCTCA
Source organism: Craseonycteris thonglongyai (assembly GCA_004027555.1). Taxonomy (NCBI): domain Eukaryota; kingdom Metazoa; phylum Chordata; class Mammalia; order Chiroptera; family Craseonycteridae; genus Craseonycteris; species Craseonycteris thonglongyai. Next base: position 10,191 of record PVKE010010768.1, on the reverse strand, counting down.
TAACCATGAAGTCTGGGGTTCAATTCCAAGCCCTGGCCCATGCAAACTCCCATATGCTGAACTGCAGCACAATTGTTAACTGCCAATATGGCTCAGTGGCAAAGTTTTCTCCTCCATGTGGGAGGCCTCAGTTCTGTTCCCACCTCACTTGGCCCTACATCTACCTGTGTGGAATGAAACCATGTCACACCTATGATGTACAATTATGGAGATGGCTCTGGGCCCTCCACCCTTCTCTCTCTCTCTTCTCTCTCACACACATTCTCTCAAACAAATAAATCTTTAAAAAGTGTTTTAATAAATAAAATGGGAGATAAAGAGTGCTACTAAGTAAAACTATAACTCAATCTGAAATCATTCTCAGCCTCCAAAAAAAGACTAGTAGAAATTTGAAAAACAGTGAGTTGAATCTTCCTTTCATTAAGTTTTTATTTAAATTTCTGATTATTCTTTTATTAAAGTTTTCTAGGAACATAATTATACCTTCAAAGGCTAAAAACTCTGGTGTTAGGTAGAGGATCAAAGATGGCGGTGTGAGAGGAGAACCCTGATACCTACCTGGGAAGGGATTTTTAAACAAAGGGGAATCCATAGGGGAAACCCTGAGAAACACCCTCAACTGAGAGAGCTGCAAAATACAGAACAACACCTGAAGGTTAGAGAAAAAGGGGTGAGTGGAAGAGGGAAAGGGAAGGAACAATACAGGAATGAGGACATGGGACATGACCCAGGGCTGGCAGAAAAAAAAAGGGGGATTGGGGGACTATAATCAAAGTCGAGCTAGATCCTGCACCGGCTAGAAGCCGAGACCTGAGGAGAGTGGAAGCCCCATGAGACTGTGGATGACTTAACATCTGAACTCAAATGGCAGCATGCTGTGCCCCACTCAGATCACCATGCCTGAGGTGGAATAGGGAACACAGAGCAGGATGGCTGAACTTTCCAGGTGGTGAGAGAGCAGGGTACCAGCCTACCAGCTGCAGCTTGGCACACCAAGTTGCTGACTTACAGGAGTGGCACAGCTGAGCTGAATAGAATTGGCTCTTAGGGAGCAGTTCTCCAAGCCAAGGCTCTTGAAGTGAAAGAGCAGCCTGAGCAGAACAGAGGATGGAGAGGGACTGAGCCACACCTGCCAGCTGCAAGCTCAGGGTGCTTAGTCACTGGCTTACAAAAACAGCACAGCTGAGTTGAATAGAACCGTCTCTGGAGGTGCTGCTTTTCAAAGTGACAGGCTTTTAAAGTGAAAGCAGCCCGAGCACAGCAAAGGGGAGAAAGACCCAGCTGCACGCTTCTACCAAAGCTGACCCACCAGCCCACCTGCTGACAGGGGAATTTGCTATTGTGTCTCAGGCCCTCCCCAGCTCCTACCCACAATCTCCCATCCCCTCCCACATCTCCACTGTTCTGCCTTATAACAGCTAAGCCAGCAACCTGAAGTGCAACCCCAGGACACAGAAACTGACTGTGTCCCTCAACCTTCTCCCCAAAACTCATCCCCCCTCAATTGAGTCCTTACTGCAACCTGTTACACAGCAGAGCCACATCAGGCTTCATTCAGCCCACCTCACTCTCCACTCTCCCAAAGAGGGGGAGCATTGACACTAAGAGAGTTGGAACAAAAAAATAAGAAAAAAACAATAACAAAAACAAAAAAACAAGAGAAGCCCATCTTCTAGGCAAACCCCCAGAGGGAAAACATACACATGACTAAGGCAAAAAACAAAAACAAAAAACATCAAATACAATAAACATCTCAGAATCCAAAGACACTCCAAAAGAATATAGAAAATCTTTAGAAAAGGAACTTACAGACTTGGAAGCAAATAATGTAATTGTAATAATTCAGAGCTGTAATTCTTAAGATACTCAGACAGCTCAGTAAATGCTGGCAAAGTACCTAGACACAGTTAAATGACCTCAACAAGAAATTTTCTGGTCAAAATGAATACTTTACAAAAAAAAATTGAGATGTTAGAGCAGAACCAAAAGAAACTCATCAAAATTAAAAGAAATAAAAGGAGAGCTGAGAAAAGAACTAACCAGCATAGAAAACAGGGCTGACCAGCTGGAGGAAAGAATTAGAAACATCAAAGATAGAAACATGAAAATTTCACAGATGGAAGAAGAAAGAAATATGAGAGTCAAGAGAAATGAAAGAGCCCTACAAGAACTCTCTGACTCCATCAGAAAGAGCAATATTAGAATAATAGGGGTACCAGAAAAAAGTGAGATGAAATCTTAGCGTCTTCTATAGCAGATAGTGGATGAGAATTTTACTAACCTATGGAAAGAACTGAGACCCCAAATTCAAGAGCAAAACAGTATCCCTACCTACCTAGACCCTAGCAGATCTTCTCCAAGGCACATTGTTCTAAAGATGACAAAAACCAAAGACAAAGAATCCCCAAGACTGCCAGGAAGAAAAAAATATATATATAACTTTCAAAGGAAAACCTATGAGGCTGTCATCAGACTTCTCAGCAGAAAATCTGTAAGCCAGGAGGGAGTAGAGCCCAATCTTCAAAAGTTTAAAAGAAAGAAATTTTCAGCCAAGAATCAACTATCCAGCAAAATTAAGATATGAAGGAGGAATTTAGGCCTTTTTAGATGTACAGAAACTGAGGGAATTCTCCAACTCAAATCCAGCATTCCAAGAAATACTGAAGAAGGCTATTCAACCTGAATCAAGAAATCAAAATAAATGGAGAAAAGTTGGGACAACAAAGAGATAAAAAGGAAGGAAGAAATGGATACAGAAAATCCTTATATCTTAATCATCACCCTAAATGTAAATGGACTGAATTCACCAATAAAGAGGCACAGAGTAGCCAACTGGATTAAAAAAAACAAAATCCAACCATATGCTGCCTATAAGAGACACACCTCAGCCACAAGGACAAACATAGACTCAGGGTAAAAGGATGGAAAACAATGCTCCAGGTAAATAGCAGTCAGAGAAAAGCAGGAATGGCCATACTGATTTCTGATGAAATAGAGATCTGGATTAAAAAGATAATAAGACATAAAGATGGACATTACATTTTGATAAAAGGTACAATACACCAAAAAAACATGATACTCATTGATATATATGCCCCAGTCAGGAAGCACCAGAACAATTTACAAAGCAATTACTAACAGATCTAATAAGAGAATTTGACAAAAATACAATTATAACAGGGGATCCAAATACCCCCTGACATCACTGGACAGATCATCCAAGCAGAAAATAAATAAGAAAATTACAGCCTTAAATGATACATTATAGGAAATGGACATACTTGACATTTATAGGACACTCCATCCTGCATCACAAGACTATACATTTTATTCTAGTGCACAGGGAATATTTTCAAGGATAGACCATATCCTAGGACTTAAATCTAACCTCAGCAAATTTAAGAACATTCAAATCATACCAAGTGTATTCTCAGACCACAAAGTTTTGCAATTAGAGATCAACTGTAAAAGAAAAGCAGAAAAAAATCACATGTACATTGAGATTAAACAACATGCTATTTAAAACTGATAGAATCAAAGAAGATATAAAAGAAGAGATTAGAAAATTTGTAGAAATGAATCACAATGAAAACACAACATACTAAAATTTCTAGGACACAACGAAAGCAGTAATAAGCCAGAAATTTATATTGCTATAGGCCTACCTCAAGAAACAAAAAAAACTATAAGTCAACATACTAACATCCCATCTTAAAGAACTTGGAAAACATGAATGAAGGAACCCCAAAGCTAGCATAAGGAAAGAACTAATAAAAATTAAAGCAGAACTTAATGAAATTCAGAACAGAAAAGCAATAGAAAAAATTAATGCCACAAAGAGCTGGTTCTTTGAAAAAATCAATAGAATGGACAAACCACTGGCTAGGCTCACTAAAGGACTAAGAGAAAAATCTCATATTTTCAGAATTTGGAACAATAGGGGAGAGATCACAACTGATACTACAGAAGTACTATCATCAGAAATTATTATGAAAGACTCTATGCCACCAAATTTGACAAGCTAGAGGAAATGGATAAATTTCTAGAAACATGTAGTTTACCTAGACTGAATCAAGAAGATTTAGATAACCTAAATAAACCAATCAATGGTACAGAACTTGAAACAACTATCCAAAGCCTGCCCAAAGGCAAAAGTCCTGGACCAGATGGTTTTACCAATGAGTTTTATTAAGCATTCAAAGAAGAACTAATGCCCATCCTACTCAGACTACCCAAAAAAATTCAAGAGGAGGTTATACTACCCAACTAATTCTATGAAGTCAATATTTCCCTAATACCAAAACCTGAGGACAATACAAAAAAGGATAACTCTCAGCCAATCTCACTGATGAACAATGATGCAAAAATCATAAACAAAATTTTAGCTAACAGAATACAATAATGCATTAAAAAGAGTTTTCATCATGATCAAGTGGGATTCATTCCAGGGGCACAAGAATGGTTCAGCATACACAAATCAATCAGTGTAATCCAGCACATAAACCAAACAAAAAATAAAAACCACATGATTATCTCAGGTGATGCAGAAAAAGCATTTGATGAAATACAACACCCGTTCATGATAAAAACAATGAATAAAATGGGAATTGAAAGAAAGTATCTCCACAGAATAAAGGCCATATATGACAAACACTCAGCAAATATTATACTGAGTGGGGAAAAGCTGAAGCCTATTTTTCTAAAATCAGGAACAAGACAGGGATGCCCCCTGTCACCACTGCTATTCAACATAGTGCTGGAAGTTCTAGCCAGAGCGATCAGACAAGAGAAAGGAATAAAAGGTATTAGAATTGGAAGAGAAGTCAAACTGTCACTCTTTGCAGATGATATGATTCTTTATATAGAAAACTCTGAAGACTCTTTCAAAAATCAACAATTGAGAAATATAGTAAAGTCACAGGATACAAAATTAATGTGTAAAAATCAACTGCATTTTCATATGCCAACAATGAAACTTCAGAAAGAGGGATGAGAAGATCCATGCCCTTTGTCACTGCAAACAAAAAAAAATGTAATACCTAGGAATAAATACCTAGGAAAAGAACGTGAAGTACTTATACACTGAAAACTAAAAGACACTGTTAAAAGAAATTAAAGAAGACACAAATAAATGGAAAGATATTCCATGTTCATGGATTGGAAGAATCAACATAGTTAAAATGGCCATACTACCCAAATATACAGATCTAAAGCTATTCCCATCAAAATCTCACAGACATTCTTTCAAGAAATAGATTTAAAAAGCATGGAATTTGTATAGAACCACAAAAGATCCTGGACTGCCAAAGCTTATCCTAAGAAAAAAGGATAAAGCTGAGGAAATTTCACTGCCCAACTTTACTTTATACTATAAAGCCTCAGTAATCCAAACAGCTTGGTATTGGCAGAAAAACTGAACACAGACCAATGAAACAGAATTGAAAACCCAGAAATAATGCCACAAATTTATGAACAGATTATTTTTTACAAAGGAGCAAAAAAATATACAGTGGGGGAAAAAAAGCCTCTTCAGTAAATGGTGCTGGGGAAATTGGAAAACCACATGCAAAAGGCTGAATGTGAACTATAATCTCTCACCATATACCAAACTTAACTCAAAATGGATTAAAGACCTCCAAATAAGAAAGGAAACAATAAATTGCATAGAAGAAAACATTGGCACTAAGCTTATAGATCTGGGGATCAGGGAGGACTTTATGAACTTGACCTCAATGGCAAGGGAAGTAAAAGCAAAAATATATGAATGGGACTTTGTCAAGCTAAAAAGCTTCTGCACTGCAAAGGAAACCATCAACTAAGCAAAGAGGCAACCAACCAACTGGGAGAATATATTTGCAAACAATGCTTCTGATAGGGGGCTAATATCAAAAATATACAAAGAACTTGTACAACTCAACAGCAAAAAAACCCAACAAGTAATCCAATTTAAAAATGGGAAGAAGATCTAAACAGAATGAAAATATACAAATGGTCAACAGATATATGAAAAAATACTCAACATCTTTATCAATTAGGGAGCCTCAAATGAAAACCACAATGAGATATCATCTCACACCTGTTAGAATGTCTATAATCTATAAGACAAGGAATAACAAATGCTGGAGAGGCTGTGGAGATAAAAGAATCCTCATACACTGCTGGTGGGAATGTAAATTGGTACAATCACTATGAAAGACAGTATGGAGATTCCTCAAAAAATTAGGAATGGGATTGCCATATGACCCAGCAATCCCTCTCCTGGGTATCTACCCAAAAAACCTGAAAACCTTAATCTGAATGTTCATTGCAGCACTGTTCACAATTGCCAAGTCATAGAAGCAACCAAAGTGTCCTTTGATAGATGACTGGATAAAGAAGTTGTGGTACATTTACACAATGGAATACTACTCAGCAATTAGAAAAGATGAAATACAGTCATTTGTGACAACATGGATGGACCTTTAAACCAATCTTATTAAGCAAAATAAGTCGGACTGAAAGAATCAAGAAACATATGACCTCACTTATAGGTGGATTATAAAACTGAAAGTAATCAAGAAACAAAAACATGGGAACACTCAATAATTTGGTGGTTACCTGAGGGTAAGTGGGGAAGGAGAGTGGGGGAGGGGAGTTGGGAGTGGGCACCACATAAGTGGTGATGGAAGGAGAGCTGATTCTGGGTGATAAGCATATAATGCAATGCATAGACAATATAATGTAGAGTTGTACACCTGGAAACTATATTGCCAGCCAATGTCACCCCAATAAATTTAACAATAATAAAAAAACAAACAAACCTCTGATGTTAGGTGGAGGATTATGTCCCTATATTCCATCCTCCTTCTATTTCTTACTAGCTTTGTGACAGTGGTACCTAAAACTTTGGTTTGTTCATTAGTAATGTGGGCATCATATTATGGAGTTGTTAAATAACATAAATTAAATTTATCCCAAACTGTAGCTGAATAAATGGTAGCAACCAAAAGCACCATCTCATCCCCCATTTGATCATGCATTCCATTTAAATGTCATCTCTTAAAATAAGCCTTTCTCCTTTTTTTTTCAAAGTTTTGGGTTTCCTTGTATGGTTTTTATTTATTTATTTATTTATTTATTTTGACAGAGAGAGAGAGAGAGAGAGAGAGAGAGATACAGAGACAGAGAGAAAACTCAACTGGGGGAACCCCCAGTTCAGCATATGGTTCCACACGGGCCGGGGCCAGGATTCGATCCTCGGTCCTCGGTGCTGCAAAGTAAGTGCCTAATCCACTGAGCCATCCCGGCTTCCCCAAAATAAGCCTTTCTTAACCTATCTCCTTTACCCCTGATATTCCCTTCCATAGTTCCCTGTGTTTCTTTGTTTTTTTATAGTATTTTCACTATTTGTAATTATTTATCTTTTCTGTTTTGCCTATAGGACTGTAAGCTTCAGGAAGCTAGGATAATGTGTATCTCATTCACTATGGTGTATCCAGAACCTAGCCCAGTGATTTTTATATACCGTAGTAGATATTTAGTAAATAGTTGATAATAAATGAATCTGAGTCTCAACTTCATTGAACACGGTTTCTCATAAAATATGTGGAAACATTTTTGTCCCCACAGCCTTTTCCTCTGTCAAGAAATTGAGAAAAGGATTTCTGGATGAATAAATACTGTTAGTTTTCTTTGTGTTATTTGCCAAAGGTATATTATAAGGACATGGGTATTTTAAATATTATATAATTAGTGAATATTAAAATGTACAAACTCATACAACTCAATAATCAGCAAACAAAAATCCACAATAGATTTGATTAAATAGGCAAAAAACTAAATAAACATTTTTCCAAAGACACCCAAATGGCCAAAAGATACATTAAAAGATGCCAAAATCACTAACCTTCAGAAAAATGCAGATCCAAACTACAGTTGAGATACCACTTCAATCTGTTAAAATGGCTATCATCAAGAAGACAAGCAATAACAAGAGTTGGTAAGAATGTGGTGAAAAAGGAAAACTTGTATACTGTTGATGAGAATATGGATTCTTTTAGCCCCCTATGGAAAACAATATGGATGTTCCTCACAGTATTAAAAAAATATCTACCAGCAATTTACTTCCAGATATATACCCAAAGAAAATGAAAACAGTATCTCAAAAAGATATATGCAATAACTAAAATGAAGAACATGTTAGATGGAATCAACAGCAGATTAGATGAAGCAGAGGATCAAGTCAGCAATTTGGAATGCAAGGTAGTGAAAAACACAAAATCGAAACAGTAAATAAAAATTTTTTTTTAATAAGGTTAGTTTAAGGGACATCTGGGAGAATATCAAATCTAATAATATTTGCATCATAGGAGTACCAGAAGGAGAAGAGAGAGAGCAAGGGATTGAAAACCCATTTGAATAGGAGTTCAGAAGATGGCAGATTAGATGGATCCTGTGTCTGAGACCTCCCCAGATCACATCATTTTGCAGATAGACAGGGGAATAGCCAAGCTTGGAAAACATCAAAGGGATGGCTGAACAGAACCCCTACAGCTAAGGATATAAGGAAAGGCTTGCAGACACCAGTGGAAAAAGTAAAGACAGGGTGAGCCCCAAACTAAAGAGCAAAAAAATTTCAGGTGGGGAAGCCGGGAAGGCTCAGTGGGTTAGGCGCTCACTTTGCAGCACCAGGGACTGAGGATCAAATCCCGGCCCCGGGCCTGTGTGGACCCATATGCTGAACTGGGGAGTGCCCCCAGTTCAGTTCTCTCTGTCTCTCTCTCTCTCTCTCTGTCTCTCTCTCTCTCTCTCTGTCAAAAACAATAAAAACAAACAAACAAACAAAACCCAATAAATCTTAAAAAATTTCAGGTGAGGCACCTCAGGGGCAGAGGCTCCCACAGAAGAGTGAGGGGTGCTAGCCCCTCCCTGGACTTTTCAGCCCTGGGAGCTCTGTACACTAGAGAAAAAAAAAGTGTCACATCTGGCAAGAAAGATCAGTAAGATTTCTGTCTATATCAGTTAGACAGAGGTTAGCTAGAAATTCCAGACGGTTTCCTGAAGGGTGCATGCACAAGCACAACAGATTTTCACTCAACGTATGTTCAACAGAGGGCTGGCATCTCTGGGGAGCGGGGGGACACCAGAGATGTGTGGGGAGTGGATGAGCTATGAGCTTGCAGAATGAGGGCCAGAAGAACTTATTGTTTCAGCATGAAGTTTGCCCACAAGAGGATGCCTATTTTTCTGTTAAACCCACCCCAAAGGGGCCAATTCTGAGACCTCGTAGATCTAACAATCTGCACATGCCCACTGTGAACTGAGAAAACCCACCCAATAGAGCTTAAACTACATTTAAGGGCTTGGGTCTGCCAAGAGCCAAGCCCTCACACCTCAAGTTACAAAACCAGTGTTACAGAATTTCTGCAAGGCAGGTAGAGAAGCAGAACCTGCCAGCAGACAGGCAAAAAGTGAGGAAGTCTGAAAGACTTTTTCCAACCAGGCTGCTCGATCAGTCCCTCCACACAGCAAAATGTGAGACACTAATAAAAAAACCGCTGAGGTCTCAAGAAATGTACTTATTCTTTATTTATTTCTTTTTTTTTTATTAAAATTTTTTTTATTGTTAAATTTAATGGGGTGACATTGGTTGGTAACAATTAGATAGTTTCCCGATGTACAAGTCCACATCAAATCACCCATGCATCGCACCATGTGCCCACCACCCAGAATCAGGTCCCCCTCCACCACCATATATCCAGTGCCCACTCCCCCCTCCCCCCACAACTCTCCCTCTCCCCTTCTCCCCCATCTCTAGGTAACCAACAAACTACTGAGTGTGTCCATAATGCTGGTGCCCTCTCCCTCCTCCCCTCCCTCTCTCCCTCCCCTTCCTCCCCTTCCCTCAGGCAATCACCAAGTTATTGAGTGTGTCCATAGGTCTCTGTGTCTTTGTTGCTTTCAATTTTATAGTCCACCTATTAGTGAGGTCATATTTTTCCGAATTCTTTCAGTCTGACTTATTTCGCTTAATGAGATGGTCTCTAGGTCCATCCATGTTGCCACAAATGACTGTATTTCATCATTTCTTATCGCTGAGTAGTATTCCATTGTGTAAATGTACCACATCTTCTTTATCCAGTCATCTATCGAAGGGCATTTTGGTTGTTTCCATGTTCTGGCCACTGTGAACAGTGCTGCGATGAACATGCG
>PVKE010010767.1:26645-41874 GCA_004027555.1 Craseonycteris thonglongyai | reverse complement strand
CCCACAGTTCGGTTCTCTAACTGTCTCTGTCTCTGTCTCTCTCTCTATCTGTCAAAAAGTAAAATAGAAATAACTATGCACTGAAGACAAAAAGATAATTTCTCTCTATAAAAAAATGTGAAAAGATAAAAAAAAAAACAAAAAACAAAAAAACAATAAATAAATCTTAAAAAAAAAAGAGTGTATACATATTTTTGGCACCTCAGGTATATACTATATAAGCATATATGTACACTCCCCTTTAGCAAAATCACCCTCTCAAGCTTATAATCACTCTTTTATTAACAACTCCTAAATTACTAGTTACCAGAACCTTATCAAACTCGTTTCTCACTAAACCTTAATACACTTACTTCAAGAAGGGCTCATTTCACCTAGCTTAAATTTCTGAAACTCAGTTTTGATTGGGATTGAACTATAGATCCCTTTGAAAATAAATCTTAACAATATTGTACCTCCAACCATGAACATGGTATATATTTAGGCCTTGCTTTCTTTCCATCAGTGGTTTATTATTTTCAGCATACAAATCTTTTATTTATTTTTTATTTTATTGTTTGAGAGGTAAGAGAGAGAAGGAGAGCCCAGAGCAGTCTCCATAGTTGTACATCATTAGTTGTAACATAGTTTCATTCCACACAGGTGGACATAGGGCTGCGCAGGGTGAGAGCCAAACTGGGGCCTCCCGTATGCAAGGTGAGAAACCTCAACGCCATCCCGGCGATTAACAGTTGTGCCGGAGTTCAGCTTATGGGTTTGCGTGAGTCGGGCGGGGAATCAAACCCCACACCTTGCATTTGTAAGGCAAACGCTCAACCTCCTGAGCTTTCCAGGCACCCCTCTCCTTTATTATTGTTTTGATGCTCAAGTTTTGTTGCTTTATGTTTGCCAGCAAAAGTCCCCAGAATTTGAATTTTAACAACCCCTCCAATGATTGGTATCCATAGCCTGATTTAGGAATATACAATACAGCCAGTCCCCTTATTCTACAAGCTCAGGGAATCTATACAGCATTACCTAAAATCAAATTAATTGGGCCTTGGACTGATCTAGTGTTTGTATACCAAAATAGTATCACAGAATTTTATTCCTATACCCACTAAAGGAAGGGGCCTGTGGATATTGTGTCAGATATTGTTGGTTGCCTGCTCAATGGCCATTTCGCTTTTGTCTTCAGTGGGGGCACTAGAGGAACACCAAAGAAAGAGGCCTTTATTCTGGATTCAGTATGTTCTCTGCTGACTCCTGTGGCATACTGTAGCCAGCCAGTGTGCAGGACACCCAGTGGTCCTTAACCATAGTGAATTTCAGAACCCACCCCACTCTGTGGGTGACTTCTCATGGAAAACATCCCAGTAATTGTTGCCTCACCTAATCCATTCTCAAAACTGCAACCAAAATAATCTCTTTAAAACACAAATTTAAGATGGATGGTGGAGATGGCTGTTTAAGAATGTAATATACTTAATACCACTGAACTACACACTCAAAATGGTCAAGATGGTAAATTTTGTTATATGTATTTTGTTATAATTTAAAAAATACACAAATCTAGTTATGTTTTCTACTCCATCTCTGCAAGTTTATTCTTATTCCTACAATAAGATACAATGCTTATCCTGACTATACTGTTCTAGCTATACTGACCTTCATCGAAGTCCCTTATATTTACTATGTTTCCTCCTATTACAGAGCTGTTCACAAATACTTCTAGTTATTCTTCAGGCCTCAGCTCAAACATTATTCCTCTGGCCTCTCCAGCTAGGAAAAGAAACCCTGTTTTTATGAGTAAGTTCCCTTTAGCACATATACAAATATTTAAGAGTTGTAATTTTTAAGATTTTTTTTGTAATCATTTTATGAATGCCTTTCCTATTCTCTAAACTATAAGCTTCTTTAAGGGCAAAAACCATGTGCTTGGCACAGATTGCACTCAATAAATAAATGTTCAAAGAATAAAGGGTTTGTAAGACTCATATGCAATTCCATAAGGCAACCACTAGAAGGCACCTTTGCTACATTTGTATTCAAGTAATCATGAGCATTAGTGCCTAATTGGCACCAATTATTTTATTTTATTTATTTTTTTTAACTGAACTAAGGTCCTCACCGCATTCGGGAAGCACACCCAGTTCAGTATGGGGGTCCACCTGGGCCGGAGCCAGGATTCGATCCTCGGTCCTTCAAAGCAAGCGCTTAAACCTGCTGAGCCATCCTGGCTTTTCCCCAGCACCAATTATTTTAAAGTTTATTTTATTGTTTTGAGAGGTGAGAGAGAGGAGCGAGAGAAAGGGGTAGGGCACAGAGCTGTCTCCATGATTGTACATCATTAATTGCAACATGCTTTCATTCCACACAGGTGGATGTGGGGCCAAGTGTTCCTGCATGGGATGCAAGAACCTTCACCCAGTTACACTGAAGTTCAGCATATGGGTTTGCTTGGGACAGGAACTGAACCCTGGACCTCACTACTGAGAGGCCACATGTCCAACCGCTGAGTTACCCTGGCATCCTCAGTACCAATTTTTTTTTTTTTTAGATTTATTTTTGTTTTTGAGAGAGACAGAGAGAGAGAGATAGATAGAGAGAGAGAGAGAGAGAGAGAGAGAGAGAGAGAGATACAGAAACAGAGAGAAGGGGGAGGGCCCAGAACAGTCTTCATAGTTGCACATCATCGGTTTTTCCACATAGTTTCATTCCACAGGTGGGAGAGGGGCTGCACAGGGCATGAACTGGGCCGGGGTCTTCACCCTGGTGAGAACCGAACAGGGGGCACTCCCCAGTTCAGCATATGGGTCCGCACAGGCCAGGGCCGGGATTTGATCCTCAGTTCCCAGGGCTGCAAAGTGAGCACTTAACCTACTGAGCCATCCGGCTTCCCCGGTACCAATTTTTATAAGCAAACTTCTTTCATAAAAAAACTATGAGGGCAGGGTGATAAATTTTGTCTCCACTTAAATAGAAAACAAATAGAAAAATATATTTTAATGAAATAAAAAAACAGGAGATGCTGGGACAGCTCGGTGGTTGAGAGCGTGCCTCGCAAGTGCAAGGATTGGGGTTCGATTCCTGGCCCATGCAAACCCCATATGCAGAACTGCAGCACAACTGGTGGCTACCTCCCAGGTGGAAGGTTTTGGTTCATTCCTGCACCATGCAGCTCCACATCTACCCATGTGGAGTGAAGCCATTTCGCAACTGATGATGTGCAAATGTAGAAAGTGCTCTGGGCCCTCCTTCCTTCTCTCTCACCTTCTCTAAAACAATAAAGTAAAATCTTACCAAAAAAAAAAAAAAAATATATATATATATATATATATATATATTTATACACACACACACACCCCTACATTTATTTTCAAAGCTGTATAATTATTTTTCTACAAAATCACCTCACACTTCAATACACTTCTGCTAATGCTGCACTAGTTTTTGAAATCTGTCCTTAAAAAATTGTTTTCTTTTAAAGATTGATTATATTGTTTTGCGAGAAGGTGAGACAGACACAAAAACAGAGTGAAGGGGGGAGGGCCCAGAGCAGTCTCCATAGTTGTACATCATTAGTTTTTTGACATAGTTTCATTCCACACAGGTAAATGTGGGGTCACACAGGCAGAACCAAAACGGGGGGGCCCTCCCTCATGGGAGGCAAGAACCTTTGCAGTTCAGCATATGGGTCTGCACAAGCTGGGGCAAGCACACAACCTGTTGAGCCATCCTGGAATTCCTGGTGTTTTGTTTTTGAAACCATTTCCTCACTGAAGACGTCATCTCTTCTTCACAGATGAACCATCTTACCCAGTGTCTTACTGTGCTCACATCAACACACTTGATCACCATAAACAGCTTACATTTGTCATGAATTGAAATTGAAGGAACTTTTTCTGCTGTTAAGAACTCAATAGGGGATGAGAGGATAGTTCAACAACTTGAGTACCCAGCTTGCCTCCAGAGTCCGAGGATCGAATCCCAGCCCTGGCCTGTTGCAAATCCACATGTTGAACTTGGGTGTGCCCCGTTTGGTTCTCATCAGGCAAGCCTCCTGTGTGGGAGGCCCCAGTTTATCTCCTGCCCCAGGCAGGAGGCTTCCCGACCAGTTTCTGCCCAGCATGGCCCTGCCCCCACCCATGGAATGGAATTATGTGGAAATCTGAAGACATGTAACTATGGGGACTGCTCTGGGCCCTCCTCCTTCTCTCTGTCTCTCTCTGTCAAAAACAATAAAAATAAATCTTTAAAAAGAATTCAATAACAGCTAGCTGTTTGAACTGAAAGTTTGAATGTTCTTCCACTTTAATGTGCACTGGGTGAAAAATGTAAGCATCTGTTGTATGTGTAAGGTCAAGAATGAGGAGAAATATGATATGACTACATGGAACTAGTTATATCCAGATATGTCTAATGTTAAAAACAACAGTGGAGGGGATGCCAGGATAGCTCAACAGGTTGAGCGCTTGCCTAGCAACTGGAAGGTCCAGGAATTGAATCCTGGCCCTGGCCCCAGACCGTGCAAACCCATATGCTGAACTATCCCCACCCTCACCCCAGTTCAGTTCCTACTCCCATGTGGCCCCACATCCACCTAAGTGAAATGAAAGTATTTATATCACAACTAATGATGTACAACAACTATGGAGAATGCTCTGGGCCCTACCCCTTCTCTCTGTCTCTCTCTCACCTTCTCTCAAACAATAAAATAAATCTTTAAAAAAAATTACAGTGGAGGCAAAATTTATCAGACCACCCTTGCAGAGGAAAATTGGCCATAAACCATAATGGTATTAAATTCTATCATTTAATTTACCATGGGCCAATAAGTATTACCATGCAAGAAGTTAAAAATTAATAAAGAAAACTAGAACCATATTTCTTTCAAAAAAATTTTTTCCAAGTGCCAGAATAAGGACTGCAAAAGAAATGTGATAAAATACTTTTAGCTTAAATGTTCAAGTCTAAGAAGTATTATTTTTTTTAAGATTTATTTATTGTTTTTGACAGAGACAGAGAGAGACAGCGAAGGGGGAGGACTCAGAGCAGTCTCCATAGCTGTAGGTCATTAGTTTTTGACATGGTTTTGTTCCACACAGGTGGGTGGTGGCCATGCAGGGTGGGAACTGGGGTGGAGGGCCTCCTGCATGGGAAGCACACCCCAGTTCAGCATATGGGTCCATATGTGCCGGGGCCAGGATTCGATCCTTAGTTCCTGGGGCCGCAAAGCGAAAGCTTAACCCACTGAGCCATCCCAGCATCCCCAAGGTATTATTATTTTTGAGGAGAAAATCTGATGAAAGTAAAATGAGAAAAAAAAGAAGCTATGTTTTCATTATTAAATTTCATCTCTCCCACATAAATCTTTTTATATCAAAATTCATTTTCATGTATTTGTTTACAAAGTTAAGTTAAAATGTAGGACATTACTATAGCAATCACCTTTTATCCTCTACATGGAGCTTTCACTGTTCTAGTGGATCTTTCCCAACAACTGCTATAATTTCTTCCCTTAGCAAACCCTCTCTTGACTATCCTTTCTGCTGCAACTACAGCACCACTTATCTCCTTCACTTTATAATAAAACACCTAGAGGGGATGCCGGGATATATCAGCAGGTTGAGCTCTTGCCTTGCAACTGCAAGGTCTGGGGATTGAAGCCCCCACCTGTGCAAACCCATATGCTCATCTGCAGCACAACTGGCAACAGCCATGACTCGGTGGTGAAGGTTCTTGCCTCCCATGCAGGAGGCCCCCAGTTTGGTTCCTGCCCCGTGTAGCCCCATATCACCTCTGTGGAATAAAATCATGTCACAACTAATGATGTACAACTATGGAGACTGCTCTGGGCTCTCCTCCCTTTCTGTCACCTCTCAAACAATAAAATCTTAAAGAAATAAAAACAAAACAACAACAACAAAAACAAACAAACAAACATAAAAAACCAAAAACACCTAGGACAAGTGTCTGAACTTGCTATATCAAATTTTCCTCCTTTTGGGAAATATGGGATGGCTCAGCGGGTTAAGCACTCGCTTTGAAGCCACGAGGACCGAGGATCAAATCCTGGCTCCGGCCCAGGCGGACCCATATGCTGAACTGGGGTGTGCTTCCCAAATGCAGTGAGGCCCCCAGTTCAGTTAAAAATAATAATAATAATAAATTTTCCTCCTTTTGCTTTTTCTTAATCCAACTCCAATGATGATTGGAGTATCCCACCAAAAGATACTGTCAAGGTCATCAATGACCATCACATTGCTAAACCCAATGGCTACTTCTCAATCTTCCCCTTACCTGAAGTATAAAAGGTGTTTTAAATACTTACATTAAAAAAAAAGAAAATTCAGGTATGATTGACATACAATGAAATACATACCTTCCTGAAACATTTTCTTCACTTAGCTTTCAGGATACTCTCTCCTGAATCCCCTTGTTTTTTAGTTGCAGCAATCTCTGTCTTGTTTTGCCTTGTTCCTCTATTCATGCTCCCACTTCCTAACAGTGAGAGTATATGTCACCAGACCAAAAGTGACTATTTATACTTTTCTATCTATACTCAATGACCTCAAGTAACAAGCCTCTGCACCATCTCTATGCAACTGGCTCCCAGTTGGTATTTCCAGCCTAGACCTCACCTACAGTCAATGCCATAACCAG
This sequence comes from Craseonycteris thonglongyai, assembly GCA_004027555.1. Classification (NCBI taxonomy): domain Eukaryota; kingdom Metazoa; phylum Chordata; class Mammalia; order Chiroptera; family Craseonycteridae; genus Craseonycteris; species Craseonycteris thonglongyai. The sequence goes on along the minus strand of PVKE010010767.1, from coordinate 35,229 downwards.
AAATCAACCGGAAGTCACCACTTAACGTGCGATAAGCACCGCTAAGATAACCTGTCCAAAACTGAACTCCTCACCTTTTCTCTTAAAATCAGTTTCAGTCTTTGCTATTATACATCAGTTAGTGGCAGCTCCCACCTTTCAAGCTGCTCAGTTAACAAACAAACAAAAAACCAACCCATAAGTAATAGTCATTTGCATTGTTGTTCCTTCTGCCTAAATTCTCTTGCCCTAGACACCGCAAGGTCTCAATGTCTCATCTCATTACTGAAATGCAATCTTTTCAGACCTTCTCTGACCACCCCAACCCCAACAACATTCATTGCTTTATTTTTCATGGCAGTGCACTATATAACAAAATATACATTCTACTTATTTATAATCTGTTTTCTCTACTAGAAATAGGGAATAAGTTCCACTGGTCCAGGAATTTTTTACTGTTTTGTTCAATGCAAAATACCCAGAACCTAGAACAGTATCTAGTACATAGTAGCACTTAATAAATCTTTGATAAGTGAACAATCATGAAGAAGTGGTAACTCTGTGTGTGGTTATTAAGTATGTGCACAAATTCTTACACACTTTTTAAAAAAGAGGTAGAGCTTAATTCCCCTCCACTTAAGGATGGGCTAGACTTAAGTGACTCAGTGCTAGCAAATAAAATATGCAGGAAGTGATGATGTATGACTATGACACTAGATGATAAAAAATACATTGTGGGGAAAGCTGGGCTGGCTCAGTGGGTGAAGCGCTCACTTTGAAGCCCCGAGGACCGAGGATCAAATACTGGCCTCGGCCCATGCGGACCCACATGCTGAACTGGGGTGTGCCCCAGTTCAGTTCTTGCCGGGACCTATGTGGGAGGCTCCAGGCCCAGTTCCTGCCCTGCGCAGTGAAACTATATGAAAAACTAATGTCAACTATGGAGACTGCTCTGGGCCCTCCCCCTTCTCTCTGTCTCTCTCTGTCTCTGTTTCTGTCAAAAATCAATAAAAATAAATCTTAAAACAAACAAACAAACATTGTGGCTATTACCTCACTCTCCCTTAGGTCACTCATTCTGGGGAAGCTAGCTGCCATCTCATGAAAACACACCAAGCAGCCCTAATGAGAGGCCCACAGGGCAAGGAACTGAGGCCTCTGACCAAGATCCATGTGAGTAAGTCATCCTAAATTTAGAAGTAAATGCCCAACCAATTCTAGCTTTCAGATAATCATAGCCATAACTGACATCTTTTTTTCTTTTTTTTTTACAGAGCAAATGGGAGAGCCCAGAGCAGTCTCCATAGTTGACAGCATTAATTTTCCAGATGGTTTCACTCCACAGGTGGGCACGGGGCTATGCAGGGCAGGAACTGGGCCAGGAGCCTCTCGCATAGGCCCTGACAAGAACTGAACTGGGGGCACACCCCTGTTCAGCATATGGATCCGCCTGGACCAGAGCCAGGGTTCAATCCTCGGTCCCCGGGGCTGCAAAGCGAGTGCTTAAACCACTGAGCCATTCCAGCTTCCCCCATAACTGACATCTTGCAACCACATGAGACCCTGGGCCAGAAGCACCTAACTAAACCACACCTGGGTTCCTGAGCCACAGAAACCAGGTGAGATAATAAATGTTTAAACTGCTAAGTTTGAGAGTACTCTGTTAGACAGCTATAGACAAGTAATACAGTGAGATTTTAATAACCTGGCATAATCACTTTAGGGAGAAATTTAGCAATATCTAATAATGCTGAAGAGTATATATAACTACAGTGTTCCCTCGCCACTTCGCACTTCATGTTTTGCGGCTTCAGTGCTTCGCGAGTTTTTCCAAAATATTCATCAAAAAATAAAAATGAAAAAATACAACCATGTCGGCAGCCACATTGCGGAAAGGAGCGTTGTTTCATGTTGATGCATGAGAGAGAAGGATCCCTGCATGTCAAACAAAGAGATGAGTTGACTCAGAGTACATACCACGGGCTCTCATAAAGGCGTGTGATTGGTTTCCGGTGAGACATCGACCAATGAGAAAATTCCTAGGGGCAAATCCTACTTCAAGGTTTTTCAGCTTTCGCGGAAGGTTCTGGTCCCCCATTAACCGCGAAAAACGAGGGATCACTGTATTGAGTTTTCCAACTGGTATGCCCTGGATGGGTTGAGTGTGACCTAGGTTCAGCATAGTGGGACCTGGGAGGCCAGAGGCTTTAATCCACTTACCACCAACCTCAAGTAGCCCTCTCTGCTTACTGTAGAAATATTTTGCATGGGTATTTTAAAAGTTGGTAAGTAATGTATTATGATTCCACTTGTAGTTATGTACTTTACATTTATACATGTATACAAGGAAATGTTTCAGCATCTTTCATATAGCAAACGCATGGATATAATCTAATGTCCACCAGTCCACAGCTTTTTTCCATATAAAATGCTGCTATGAAAGCAAAGTCTACAAAATAACGTTCTGAACGTAAGTCTAGTACTTTATATGTATTCCTGTTAAACTTCATATTATTACCGGCAGACTATTTTCAAAAAACATTTTATTTTGAGATCATTTCAAATGTACAAAGTTATGAAAATAAAAACAGAAAACTCCATATACTCTTTACCTAGATTCACCTACTGGTGGCATCTTACTCCATTTACTTTGTTTTCTAGCTACGTACGCGTGTACATAAACATTGTATATGTGGGCACGTGTATAAAATATTTAAAATTATGGCCCTTTACTCCTAAATACTTTCACGTGCACTTTCTAAGAATAAAGATATTCTCTATGTAACCACAGCAGAGTTATCAACTTCATAAATTTATACTAAAACCTACCTAAGCTACCATTTACCATTCATATTCCAAATTATCAGATGGCCTAATGTCCTCTATAGCACTGGTTCCCAATCTTTCTGGCATCAGGAACTAGTTTCATGGAAAACAATTTTTCCAAGGATAGTGGGGATGGGTGAGATGGGAATGGTTTCAGGATAATTCAAGCACCAGATGCAGCTTAATTGTCAGTTACCACTCACTTCTAGGGTTTTGATATGAGTCTGCAAGCAATTGATTTATTATGGTCTCTATGCAGCCAAGCCTCTGTAATGTTAATCTGTATTTGTGGCCACAACCCGGTGCTAGCATCCCCCACCTCAGCTCCACCTCAGATCATCAGGCACTAGATTCTCATAAGGAGCACACAACTTTGATCCCTCACATGAGCAATTCACAATAGGGTTCATGCTCCTCTGAGAATCTAATGTCGCCGCTGATGGGACAGAAAGGTGAAGCTCAGGTGATAATTTGAGTGATGGAGAGTGGCTTGTAAAAACAGATGAGGGGAAGCCGGGATGACTCAGTGGGTTAAGCGCTCACTTTGCAGCCCCGGGGACCAAGGATCGAGTCCCAGCCCCGGCCGTGCAGACCCATGTGCTGAACTGGGGAGTGCCCCCAGTTCAGTTCTCACCGGGGTGAAGACCCCGGCCCAGTTCCTGCCCTGTGCTGCCCCACTCCCACCTGTGGAATGAAACTATGTGGAAAAACAAATGATGGGCAACTATGAAGACTGTTCTGGGTCCTCCCCTTCTCTCTGTCAAAAACAATAAAAATAAATATTAAAAAAAATAACAAAGAAAAACAAGGGGAAGCCAGGATGGCTCAGTGGGCTAAGTGCTTACTTTGCAGCGCCAGGGACCAAGGATCAAATCCCGGCCCCGGCCCGTGAGGACCCATGTGCTGAACTGGGGAGTACCCCCAGTTCAGTTCTCTCTCTGTCTCTGTATCTCTCTCTCTCTCTCTCTCTCTCTCTCTCTCTGCCAAAAACAATAAATAAATAAGTAAATAAATAAAAGATTTATTTAAAAAAACAGATGAAGCTTTGCTTGCTTGTCTGACACCTCCTGCTGTGCGACCAGTACTGGTCTATGAGTCGGGGTTAGGGACCCCCTGCTTTATAGGATCCAGCCTAGGATGAGGAACAGCATTTACTTTTAACATTTCCTTAGTCTCCTTTAATCTTGATTGAGATTAAGCATTCTTGACCATAGTACTACATAAGGGATATTGTGTTCCCCATCAGTATCGCACATCAGGAAACACACCATATCCAACTATTCCTCATTAGTGTTGGTAACTTTGATTATCCAGCCAAAGTGTTGCCAATTACATTTTTACTCTCTTACAACTAAAAGCAGTCTGTGGGAAGTTACTTTAAAACACTGCTAATATCCTGCTGCCTAAGCACTTTTGAACACTTGTGTAATATAAAACATTGAGGACTACACATTCTACAGTCGATTTTCAGTTAACCAACACACCTGGGAAGTGACAGATGCCAGATAAATGTACAAAGACTGTTTACTGGAACTCACCCAATCGGCACTCTCAAGCAACCAGCAAGATGGTTTTTGCCAGTTGCTTGAGATTTTTTTGCTGGTTGCTTGAGAGTGCCAGTTGCTTGAGTTCTGGTTAATGGGAAGTCTACTATATTTCTTTTTCCACGTAGTTAACAAATGCTGAAACAAGCTAAAAAAAAAAAGTTTAGGGGAAGCTGGAATGGCTCAGCAGGTTAAGCACTCGCTTTGCAGCCCTGGGGCCCAAGGATTGGAGCCTGGCCCCAGCCAGTGCGGACCAATATGCTTAACTGGGGTGGCTTCCCATGTGGGAGAACCCAAGTTCAGTTCTAGCCCCCAATTTGGCCCCTGGCTGGAGGGGGCATGCTTCCCATGTGGGGGCCCCTGGTCCAGTTCCCACCATGCACAGCCCCTGCCCACCTGTGTGGAACAAAACCATGTCTAAAACTGATGACGTACAACTATAGTGACTGCTCTGGGCCCTCCCTTCTGTCTCTCTGTCAAAACAATAAAATAAATCTTAAAAAAAAAAAATGTTCTATTATAAAAAAAAGCAAAGAAAATTTAACATCATATCAATCAAGATCTCCCTCAAAATACACATCAACCTATTAATCAATACAAAGGTAATGATTAATACATTCTGTAAGAAACTCATCTGGGAATGCTGGGATGGCTCAGCAGGTTAAGTGCTCACCTTGTAGCCCTAGGGTCTAAGGATCAATTCCCAGCACTGGCCCATGCAGACCCATATGCTGAAATGGGGTGCACTTCCCATGTGGGAAGCCTCCAGTTTGGTTTCCGCTGGTGTGAGCTTCCCATGTGGGAGGCTCTGGCCGGGTTCCTGCCTTTGTTGGCCCTGTACCCACCTATGTAAAATGAAACTATGTTGAAAGCTAATGATATACAACTATGGAGACTGCTCAGGGCCCTCTCTCTTCTTTCTCTGTCTCTCTGTCAAAACAATAAAATAAATCTTTAAAAAAAAATAAAAGGAGGGGAAGCCAGGATGGCTCAGTGGGTTAAGCACTTACTTTGCAGTCCTGGGGACCAAGGATTGAATCCTGGCCCTGGCCTGTGAGGACCCATATGCTGAACTGGGGATGTGCTTCCCATGCGGGAGGCCCCTAGTTCAGTTCTTGACCCCGAGTTGGGCCCTTGGCTCAAGAGGGCATGCCTCCCATGTAGGAGCCCCCAGCCCAGTTCCTGCCATGTACACCCCCGCCCACCTGTGTGAAATGAAACCATGTTGAAAACTGATGACATACAATTATGGAGACTGCTCTGGGCCCTCCCCCTTCTCTCTGTCTCTCTCTGCCTCTGTCTCTCTCTGTCAAAGAAAAAAAAAATCTCTTTAAATGCTGCTATCATTCAGTCTCTATCCCCTTACCCTCATACACTCCAGAAAAAAGTAACAGGACACATAACAGAGAATCTTGACAGATTCTCCGGTGGTGGTGGCAGTTCATAAGCAAAGTATCTAGAGATTGGAGCTTTAATAAGCTAACAAATGTGGTATGATTATTAAAAGTTAACTAATAGCCAGATGCTAGGACTCCATTATTAGAAGTACAATGTTCAGTTAGCAGGTACTAAATATTTCTATTGTCTTCAAATTGGTCAGACCACAATGCTGCAAAATTTCAATTTTGGAACCACGTTTATTGAAGGAAACATCTAGAGCAGGGGTCTCCAAACTTTTCAGCCCGTGGGTTGCATTAACTATCAAACAGCAGTTTGGGGCCGACTACACACTCGAGATCCAAATAAAAAAGAATCAAAACATAGATGTTGTTTTTAATTATTTAATATTATTTTATTCAGATAAAAAGGTCTCCGCGGGCCAGATGAGAGGGCCTTGCGGGCCGTAGTTTGGAGACCCCTGATCTAGAGGAATATGACAAGAAATGAATGGTCTAAAATTAGTCTAGAGCAAAGACTAATGATACAAGCTAGTCAATTGTGAATAGGTAAATAACTGTCATTATGAAAAAGGCAAAATAAGTAACACCATTCAGTGTTTCAGCACATTAAACTAGAATCAATGCCTGAAAGATTCATAAAGGCAAATTATAATTCACAATTATAGTTGTACAATAATGCAAGAGTTTGTACTTTGAAACACAAAGTAAAGATTACTGAAAATATTCAAGCAGGGGTTGAATTATTTCTTGTCTGAATTACTCAGAGGTTATCTCTGAAATGAGTAGGAATTTCTGAGACAGAAAAACTAGTTGGTTTTCTTAGTCTTTCTACCAATCCTTCACCTGTTCCTTCAATCACTTAAGGGCTTCAAGGATGGACTACTTGAAATGCTTGACACACACATGGTACAAAATAAATTGAAAAATACAACAAATTGGCATGTACTTTTTAAAACTGAAGGTTCGCCTTAGTTTTGAACCTGGAATAAGTAAGACCTTGCCCTCAGTCCAATGAACGCTCTATTCTTTAATAATATCAATTCCTTGCCTTCCATGTCCTCTTACAAAGTTCACTAATGTTACAAATGGCAGTAGTCGGGGATGTCACGACAGCTCTGTAGGTCGAGCACTTGCCTTGCAACTGCAAGTTCCGAAAATTGAATCCAGGCCATGGCCCATGCAAACCCATATACTTGAACTGCAGCGAAACTGGTAATAACCACCAAGATGGCTTTGCAGCGAAGGTTCTTGCCTCCCATCTGGGAGGCCCCTAGTTCAGTTCCCACCCTGCACGGCCCCACATCTACCTGTGCAGAATGAAACTATGTCACAACTAATGATGTATCTATGGCGACTACTTTGGGCCCTCCCCCACCCCCACCCCCACCTTCTCTCAAACAAATCTTAAAAAAACAAACAAATGGTAGTGGTCAACCCAAAATTTAACATCTACTTGAAATGTGAACAGCAGCCAACTATCACCTTTGCCCCTTTTTCCTTCCTAACAACTGGAGGATCAATTGTATCACATAATTACACTCAAGAGTAAATGACATGGGTCATTCAAGACAGCTTTCTAGTTCTGCAGAAACCTAATGAATAAAGTGCCTACAATACTACTATAGGACCTTAGTGGTATTATAGACTCCAATTTTTTTTTTTTTTAAAGATTTCTTTTTATTGTAGAGAGAGAGAGAGAGAGATACAGAGACAGAGACAGAGAGAAGGGGGAGGGCCCAGAACAGTCTCCATAGTTGTACATCATTTGTTTTTCCACATAGTTTCATTCCACAGGTGGAAGTGGGGCTGCACAGGGCAGGAACTGGGCCAGGGTCTTCACCCCGGTGAGAACTGAACTGGGGGCACTCCCCAGTTCAGCATGTGGGTCCACACGGGCTGGGGCCGGGATTCAATCCTTGGTCCCCGGGGCTGCAAAGTGAGCGCTTAACCCACTGAGCCATCCCGGCTTCCCCTATAGACTCCAATTTTATTACCCTATAATTTTAGCCATTATAGTAGCCAAAATTATCTTTTAAAACAGGAGTATCCAACCTTTTGGCTTCCCTGCACCACATCAGAATTGTCTTGGGCCACACATAAAATACAATAACACCAACAATAGCTGATGAGCTAAAAAAAATCACAAAAAAAATCTCATAATGTTTTAGGAAAGTTTACAGGTTTGTGTTGGCTTGCATTCAAAGCCATCCTGGGCTGTATGTGGCCCACAGGCTGGACAAGCTTGCTTTAAAAAACACACTGGATAAATCATTGCCCTTCTTCAATAAACAAGAATAGTAGCAACTAACGTTTATAGAGCACTTATTATGTTCCAAGCACTATTTTAATTATTTTACATGTATTAAATCATTCAATACTCACAATAGTAATGAGATAGGTACCATTATGAGTCTCACTTCACAGCTGAAAAAAAAACTATCACAATATATTAATTTGCTCAAATTTGTACAGTAAGTAACAGCACTGGGACTGGAACCTAGGAATTTTGGCTCCAAAGTGTATCTCTTAACCACTAGGCTATACAGTGATCCCTCGTTTTTCGCGGTTAATGGGGACCAGAACCTTCCGCGAAAGCTGAAAAACCGCGAAGTAGGATACTGTAAAATACAGTATGCGAGACAGTCAACATCATGGACAAGACTGGCGAGATACAACAAGAGAAGATGCTAGGTGAGGCTGCGATGATGCGCAGATAATCAACTCACAGGGATAAATCCACTTGTACTCTCATTGGTCGATGTCACACCGGAAACCAATCACGCGCCTTTATGAGAGCCCGTGGTATGTACTCTGAGTCAACTCATCTTTGTTTGA